>VZTJ01003350.1:0-51259 GCA_013397795.1 Orthonyx spaldingii
AAGGAAGAAGAAAAGAGAGAAAGCGAGAAAGCAAGAAAGGAAGCAAGCAAGAGAGAAAAAAGCAAGAAAAAATAAAAAAAAAGAAAGAGAAAGAAAGCAGAAAAGGAAGCAAGAAAGAAGAAGAAGAAAAGCAAGAAAGCAAGCACGCAAGCAAGCAAGCAAATAAGCAAGCAAGATCAAAGGAGGGGGAGGGGAGGGGACTGGAGCGGGGTGAGATGGATTTGGGAATGTGCCTGGGAGAGCCCCTTCCCTCAGCAGAGCAGTGGCATGGGTCAAAGCACCGGCTTTTTGCACATCAGCCCTGCTAACCTTGCCTTGTTGCCATGCTGCAGCAGCAGCTCCCCAGAGCTCACCATCAAGGGCACCTGGACATCACTTCCCTCCCTGCAAAATGCAGTGGTGAGTCCAGGTCTTCCTCTCCCTGGGAAACAGGCACCATGAAGGTCAGCACTAAAATAACCTGTTCCCATCTCTGCTTCCAGTGGTGAGTGTCCAGGCGGGGTCTGGGGAAGAGGAAAGCCATCCTTCCCTGGGCTGATGGAATGGGATCTCTCCCGCTCACCTTGAGCCTGGGAGAAGTTGGGCAAAGAGCAGCACGGTGCTGGCAGGTGGCACTGGTGCGTTTGTGGCCCCAGGGCTGTGTGTTTGTCCCGTGTACCACAGCTGCCCTGAACCTGTCTGGTTCCAAGGTAGCCGCTGTGGCCTGGCACCAGCTTCCCACACTGTAGGCCATGGCTGTGCAGGTGCAGGAGCTGTGGGATTCACCTGCCCGAGCACCGGGCAACGGGGATCCACCTGTCCGTCCACCCTGCTGCTGCCGGGGCTGGCTGCACGAGCTTTGCAGGGGGAGAGTGAAGCCGTCCGAGTGCTGTTGGTTTGTTTTGCAGGCGACGATAATTTTCTGCCTGCTGCACACTCTTTAATTAACCGCTCGGAGGATGTGGGGCGAGAGGCGTAATGAGCACTCCGTTTGCATATCAAAAGGCAGCATCATTAATATCCCCGCGCTCACAAGAGCTCTCGGAAGGCTGGCGGGTCGCGGGCAGGGACGCTGGCGGCGGCTGAGGCCGAAAGCCCCGCTGGGTGGGCGAAGGAGGGGCTGCCGTGGTGAGGGCACCGGGGCTGAGCTGGGGCCGTGGGCCGGGAGCGGGAAGCCGCAGCCCCGCACCCCGGGGTGGCAAGCAGAAGGGCTTTGTCAAGGTGGGGAGGCAACAGGGCAGTTTCTAAGCAAAAGGGGTCTCACTGAGGATTTTTGGCAACGTTGCCCAAATCCAGCCACATCCCAGGCTGCTCTGCAGCAGTTCATTTTCTTAACTCTCCTGCAAGCCTAGAGGAGTTGTCCCCAGGCGACCCCTTACTGGCCAGTGCGAGTGGCCCTGGAAGGCTGCGCTGAAGTGGCTGATTGTTCAGATAAAGCTTATCCTGTTACCCAGGCTGTTTGTTGCCATACGGCGTTTGCACAGAGAAGTCCCTGTAGATCTCAATTTGGCCGTGCTCAGACAGCAGGATTAAATGTTCCTTTGCTTCTGTCTCCTGCATGGAGGAAATCAGCTACCCGGGTGATGGTTTACTCCTACACATGCACTTGTCTTTCTCCTTAACTCTCTTCTAATTAAATATAAAAATTTCCCAGGGGATAGGGAAGATGGCATGCCAGGGCATCCTTGGCTCTCTGTGCATGTCTGGACACAGTGTGCTTACTGGGATTCTGTCCTTGCCAGGCTCTTGAGGCTTTTTGTCAGCAAGAGACTTGTTTTGAGCACTCGGGTTAGCCCATCCACTTACCGGCAGGCTGAGCAGGCAGCCCCAGGTGGGACCTGTCTGGCAGGCACTTGGTTTCCCTTCTGAAAAGCTGAGAGTAGTCTGTGTAGGCTTAGCAAAGTTCTGGGGTGAGGAATGTAATGCCCAGGATTTCTTCTGCTCTGCTCCCACTTTCTCTCAGCTCCGCCTACTTCTATGGAGCCTGTGTTTGTGTGGATAACCTCACCTAGAGGGTGTCAAGCAGACAAGGATTTGCAGCTTCTGGAGGAAGGGGAAAAAAGGATTTCTAAAGCTTGATTTTCTCCCTTGATCGTTCTCCCAGTTAGACAGGGCATATATCACTGAGAGATACTGTAAGGGACTGCATGTAGCCAAGAGCACACAAGCTGAGACACCAAGAGGGAAAAATGCCCTGGTGGAGGTGTAGCAAGTACCTGGCTCTTCTGCTCCCTGTCCAGGTGCACTTGGAAATGCTTTGGAGGAAGTAACCCTATCTGAACAGGAATGCATGCACTCCCTCAGCTGAGGAAACCCTTCCTGGCTCCTCTAACCCTGCCTGGCTCCCCAGCAGCTGTCTCTGTCTGAGCCCCTCCATGGACAGGGGAAGGATGGGGAAGGCTTTGTGAAATACAGGAGCTCTGGTTTGGTAGCAGAGCACATTATCAAAGGGAATTCTACCCTCCAAGTTCATTATCCATGCTGTCAGTCAACAAAATAAACTGATTTCTGTGCTCTGCCTCAAAAACTTTATATAGAAGCCAACAAAAGATACCCTTAAGTTGACTGTATTGCAAGGCAAATTTACTACCAGATTCCTCTAAGCCAGTTAGAGGTAGAACAACGCAATGATCAAATTAAGGGCACAATTAAGATTAAATTGATGGGTCTGAATGTTCAAGTGCCAAGTGAACAGAGCAGGTAATCACATCAAACAGTGAGGCTGATGTTAGAAAGGATGACATAGTATTCATCTTCCACGTGCTCTGAGAGTCAGGGGAACAGCTGAATCACTTTCAGGTGGGGCTTCAGCCAGTATCACGAGGGGATGGAGGCAGGAAAGGAGCTGCAGGACGTGCAGGTCCCTAAGATCAAGCACCTGCTGCTGAGTGAAACTCCTGGTACCAGTCCTCCACCTCACTGAAGCTGAAGCCACTTAGGGTAGGGTGGCACGGTGGTGCCATTAGACCTTGTACCTCTTGGATTTGGCTGTTGAAAAGACACACACAGAAGAATAAAAGTAGGTTTAAATGAGTATTAGCTCGAAGAGATGTTGACTGTGGCCACCAAACACTTCCTTGGATTGACAGGTCCTTACAATTTGTTGTGTATGGATGTTGAGCACTTGAATTTTCATCCTGTCTAGTGAGACAGATTTGTGCTTCCTGACATGCTGCCTTCCTCATTTGCTGGGATCAGAGCAAAAAGCTCATGTAAACAAACTTTCCTATTATCCAAAAAAAAAATCTCACTTCCTTCTCTAGAGTGTTTTCTGAACGTTTGGATTTGTTTAATTACTTCCAGCAATGCTGCTCAGTCCAGTGCTCTTTTTCTTGGGAAGAAAAGGAGCTGCTGCCCATGAACCACCACAAGAAGGATGCATAGCTCACACAGGACCTGTGGTGGTTTGTGATTCGCAGCATGCCTTGCCTTGATGAGCAGATGTCTGGGATGAGGAGGCCAGGATCTTTCCTTCACTCGCACAGCAAGGTCTTGTACTCCTCCTGTTTTGGAGATCACTTTCCTGAGAAGCATTTGGCAACTTGTATGTGAAGCAGGAGGAAGGACTAACCATGAGCATCATCATTGTCATGTCTGACTGAAACATGGGGGCTCTCAGTATTCACACTCAAAAAGGAGGAGCTGTTACAGTGTGTGTCCCATGCAGGTGCTGGGTGCTCCTTAGTCTTGTCCCTCTTCGCTGCCTGTTATTTACCTCCACTGCTTCAGTGTCTCATTCCCATTTCCAAGGGGTCAAGGGCAGCCAGCTGTTCCCATCAGCAGTGTTGGCACACATGTGTGTGGCATTAGGTAGCAGAAGAAGCTCTATCCCCAGGCAGAGGGGACATAGCGGTTGGGGTGGCTGGCACAGCATCACCTTTTGGGGAGAAATCCCAACCATCCTTGTTTTTTGTCCAGGACAGTTTAATTGAGTTTCCTCAGGGAGAAGCATTTCCATCTAATTCAGCTCTTAATTAACCCCGTGCACCCCAAAGAAGCTCTGCAACCACTTGTAAATTAAATATGAAAAGCATTATTTATCTAGGAATAGCAGCCTAATGGCTGCAGCTCTGATGTTTATAGTCGCTAATGATGATGGATATGGGAGAGAGAAGTTGGGAAGGAAATGGAGGGGAAGAGTTTCTTTGCTCTTAAAAGGTACAGACACAGATATGTAAGGGACATGTTCCTGGGGCAGAAATGGACATTTTCCTCCCTCGATTAAAAATTAATGTGAATGGAGTGCCAGGAGATTGGAGGAGCATATTCCCAGTGTAATAACCTGTGTCCTATACTTTGTGAGGCAAGGTGAGCCACGGGGCTGGTGTTGCTGGAAAAGAGGAAAGTCAAATCTGCTTGTTGCAATGGGAAAGACTTTTGTGGCTGATAGGAGCCAAAGAAAAATTTTAGGAGCATTTCAACCTTTCCCAAGGAGGGTGTGAGAGCTGAAGATGCCATTGGCTGATGCATTCACCTGTCAGCCCTACAAGCCCCTCTTTGAGCCTGAGTTTTACCCCCCGCAGGGTGACTGCAAGGTCTGCTCGCTTAACACTGGCTCTGGTTGTTGGCATCAAAAACAAAAAAAATGTCCACAAGCACAGCTGCCTCTTTGGAGGCTCAGAGGGAGAGAAAAAACCAGGAGAGTGGCAGGTTGGGGCTGATTCCAATGGGAAGGTTGGCTGGGGAGAAGCCGACACAGCCGGGGGCCAGAGCTGTGTATGAGCCAGCTGGAGATGGAGCAGCCCTGTGAGCCTTCAGCTTGGCATTTCCTTAAGACTCTCCACTTCCTATTTTGTCTCCACTCAAAGGTTTTGTCCCTTTCAGCAGGTGGGAGAGCCGAAGCCAGCTGCCTGCCTTCTCACAGGGGAGGTTTCTTCCCGGCACAGATGGAAGATATTCCCGGTGAGGCATTCCCAAGGGCTCAGAATGGCTGGCTGTGACAGGTATGCAGCTGTCACTCAGACCAGGACAGGGATAGTGTGGATGGGGGGATGAAGGCCACGTTTGGGGCAGTTGCCCTGCTATGGGATACTCAGTGCTGAGATTTAAGATGGACAAAAGTTTGCTGGCAGAGGCTGCCAAGGAAGAGAATTTCTGTTCCTGAGAGTTATCCTTGTGCCACTCTCCTGCTGTGCATTCATTGTCCCATTCAGCAGCGCAGCATTAACTCTTGATGGCAAGGCCTGTTCAGGTAGGAGCTGTCTCGCTGCTTCTGCATGGATGCAGACCTGCTGGCAGTGCCTGCCTAGGGCAGGGTAAGGAGCAAGGAGCGAGGCTGGCACAGCAGACATGGGGTGACCTGGCCCCCAAGTCAGTCAGAGCCCCAAGCACAAGGCACAAATGCATAAAATGTCACCAGTAATAGTGATGTTCTGGGTTACACGTTTATCTAATACAGCATCCAATCTCACTGAGTTTCTGGCCTCAAACAGCTATTTCCTGAGTCAAAACCACTGTTGTTTAATCTCACATTGGGTGAAGTGGTGTTTTCCCGCCTCATGCCTGCATTGGTTTCACTGACCAGTCCTTCTGCTGGTGCCTAGGCTAGTGCCTCCCCTCCCTGACAGTTAAGGTCCCCATCCCTCGGTTTCCCCCTCTTCTTGGTGTCCCCCTGCAGCCCTGCAGCCTGGTGCCTGTCCCTGTTCTCCTCTCTGCACCTCGCCTGACCTGTCCCGGCTGCATCGAGGCTTCATCGGCCGCTTCTGCACTGTCAGCACGGATTGTGGCTCGAGGTGTTCCTGGGGCGTTCCCAGCTTCTTCTGGAGGATGGTACAGAAGCCTTCCGAGGTTTACAAAAACCTGCAAGTTTTATGCTGCAAAGTGCATTTCTTTGCATCAATACAATTTGTCACTATGGTACCCACCCATACAGTACCTTCGTGACTCTCTGAAGCTCCTTGCTGTGTCCTGTGCTCATGAATCACCTGAAAAATTTTGCACTTGTTCCTAGCTCCTGTCTCTGCTCCTCCATCCAGGCTGTTAATAACACCCTTGCATAGCAGGAAGCCTAGCACGTGTCCCAGCTTCACCACTGCTAATCTTTTGCCATTATAAACCCAAACTATTTATCCTCTCTGCTTTGGGACTCCTTGCCAGGTTCCCATGCATGAAAAAGATGGTGCCTTTTGCCCTCTAGCTAATTAGCTTTTTTAGCACAGTCTGGACAATCTTTTGTCGAGGAGCTCTAAATAAATAGCCACTTCGTTGTTCTGCATCCGCCGCTGGGCTGATATGTTCAAGGAAATCTGGGAGATTAGTGAGACATGGTTTTCCTCTGAGACACGCACACTGGGCTGTATTATGAGATGTTCTGTTTTTAATTATCATTCCAATCAATTTGGTGCACACAGATGTGCAATTTACTGATCTGTAATTCCCCAAATTACCCCTGGAGGCTTCATTTTTATTGTCAGTGTAACATTTGCTACCAACTATCTGCTGTTTGGTTTTTTTGGGGGGGAAGGCTTTCTTCTTGTTCTTTTTTTGTTTTTACACCTTCAGCCATCTGCTCTCCAGAAATCCATTTTGCCTCATTTTTTTCTTTCTTGTTACCTACTGTAATTTCTTGTTGCCAGGCAAGGTTTTGATTTCCCCATTGGGGAGTACCCCTGTGTGCTACAGGTATCAGGGCTGTGACAGCGATCCACTCTGCCGCCAAACCCTTCCTGCTATAACCGCATCTGGGTTTCCCTGCCATAGCAGGCAGACACCGATCCCACTGCAGCTCCAGGTATACAGCTTAATTAATTAGTGCTTGTAGAGTGCAGTCAGGAGGTTCTGGGGAAGATGAACATGTCATAAGTGCCCTCTTTACGGAGATATGTAATCACTCCTCTCGGGGAGCTGCTGGTGTGAGGCGGAGACAGCTCACAGGGCTGGCACAGACAGACCCTCTGTGAGGAGGGGGCTGTTGGCTGCATCTCCTCGAAGAGACACAATTTCCTCTCAGGAAATGGATGAACAAAGCAAAGAAACACAGCAGGATGGAGGTGTCTGCATCTGGCCAGGAGCTCTGCCACCTGGGGGGCATTCCCTGTGGCGCCAGGTGCCTGTCTGGTAGACCCTGGTCCTGGTCATTCCTGGACTTGTCCATGCCCCAGCAGCCCTGGAAAATCCTCTCATTAACCTTGCATTTGTGTCCCCAGGGCATCCCAGACCCAAGGGTTCTCCCTATAAACACCCACATCTGTGGCTCACTGGCCACGTGCTGAGCCCTGGCCTCCTCCAGGAGGTGCTGAAACACACACTCCTGGGATGCTCTGTGTCCCATGGGCTGCTGCAGCCCTCCTCTGCTTATACTCTGTGGGTGCTTAATTATTAATAACAACTTCTTCCAGCTCTGCTCTGACGTAGGGAGCCACAGACAAGCTTGTAGCCCCTTGAGTCTTCCATACTGGACCTAGGCAAGAGACCCAGGGGAGGTTTAAATCCAATCCTTGTGATGATGGGGGACCTGGGCTGTCAGTGCTGCAGAGGGCAGGAGACTACCCGAGAGGGAGATTTAAAAAGCACAGCGACCTGGCAGTGGCAGTGTGTGCTAGGTTGGAGTTAATCTCCATTTAATTCTTTTTCAGATAATCCACTCTCAGCTGTGGTCCCATGCTCCCTGACCCCTTAATCCTATTGCCTCAGAACCTGTTTAATGGGGAAGCTGGTGAGGGCTGCTGTGAAATAGCTTGGGGCATCCCTCTGGGCCCCAGCTCTTTGTCTTGCTCCACTTGCTTCCTCCATTCCTGCCCAGCATGGATCTGGCACTGACTACCCCTTTCTCCCCCTTCCCTTCTCAGCTCTCCTTCCTCCCTGCTGTCTGAGAGAGACCCTCAGCCCAGAAGTGAAGAGCAGGCAGGAAAAGGAGATCCAGCTCCCGGGCACATTTACTAGGCAGCTGTGAGGTGATCTATCTGGTAACATAAGCTTCTTCTGCAAGCCTTGCTCTGCTTTGGGGAGGTGGGGCTGTGATGGACCCAGTGTGGAGGGGGAGAGCAGAGCAGCCATCCTTGTGTCCCAGCTTTCAGGCAGGAGGCTGGGGCATGGTGAAGCACCCAGTCAGCGGTGGTGTGGACATTGCTGGGAGGAAACTTGGGTTATAAATTTCAGAATTAGAGCTGATGGAAAAGCAGGTGGGTTTACAGTACAAAATCTCCCCCACTGTTCTCCTCCTTGCTAGCGAGCAGGCCTCTTGTCCAGGGGCCAGAGCAGAGCACAGGGCTGGGTCCTCCTCGCTTTGGTCAACTGGGAACGCATCCACCTTGCTGTTCCTGCTGGTGCTTACACACGTGTGCATTTGTATTTCCAGAGGAGTGGCGTCAGAAACATTGACCCTGACATGCAGATACACAAACACACTGCTGAGGGTTTACTTGAGCAGCTTCCCTGGGTGCCCAGTGAGCACTCTGCAGCTCAGAGCGTTCCTTGGGGACGGGTTATCTGTTTGCGAGAGATCCACGTTGGCTCGGCTGGGGGGTCACCGCTGGTGCCTTGCCAGGGCTTGCTGGGTTGCTGCCAGACCATAGAGGACTCTGACCCTCCTCTGTGGTTCTAAAGCCGTTCATTCATGATCAAGTTGTTCCTGGGAGTCACAGGATCAGGCAGTGTGGTCCTCTGGAGACACAAGCCGTGCCTGACTGACAGACTGCGCTCCCTTGTCAGCTTCCCACCATTCTTCTCTGAAAGGCTGGTGGGGTTTGGATGCTGCCATGCCCGTTCAAGTTCCCAGCAGGAGCCTTTACCCTCCACTGAATTTGGGAGTGAGAGCACAGATGTTCAGCTCCTTGAAGCCAGACAACAGGGAAACAACCTGTTCCTGTTCCTCTTCACGCTTCCCTGACACTAAGGGCAGATTCAATCATTTTTGAGGCCAAATAGGGAACAGAAAGGTGAAGTGTCCTGAATTGCCTGGGAAAGTTCATGTCTTTTCTGCCTTGCTCATCACCCCACATTCCTCCTCAGTGTGAATAAGGCCACAGAAGACATGGGATCACAGGGTAGTGGGTTCAATGCAGGCTCTGAGTGGCTCCCAGGATGCTCTTTTCCATCAACTTTTCCTGCAGTGTCTCTCCTTGGCTCTCCAGCAGTGCTCACAGAGCTGGAACCTTGCAGGGGTGGTGGATGGCTCTGCTGAAGCCATCTTTTGAACCTGAAGTTTTGCAGGGAGACACTTCATCTCTTGCCCCTTTGCTCTTACATGCATATTCAGCCAGAAAAAGTGCTGTTCCCCTAAGGTGAAGTGGTAGGATATTAATTTTCTGAAGTTCTTGATAAACTATTGAAGATTAATTTTAGGGAAAGCCAGGGGATATGATGGATTGGAGCCCAAGCTTGCTTAAATATGCAATATTAAAAATTGATCGTTGTCTCTCCTTGTCATACACCCTGCCCCGGTGTCTGGGGCAATCCCACAGTCTGACAAAATGCCAGGAAAATACTCAATAAGCCCCACGCCCAGCTGAATGCAGATTTTAATAACTTGCGTTGTCATTATTATTTTTTAAATCAGTTTTATGAGTTTTTGTTTTGTTTAATGCCTGGCTCTGTTGTGCAGATTGGCAGCTGGGGGCTTGGGAATCCTCCTCTACCTGCCAGACTGGGAGACATCAACACCCAGCACAACCTGCTTTCCTGTCCTCCCCGCCAACCCCAGCCATGGGGGTGATGCTCCAGGTGACCGAGGAGCCACGGTGAAGGCAGCCCATGGTGGGATCAGGGAGACTGGCAGGTGCAGAGGGCTGGTTCAGCCTGAAGGCATCCAGACGTGGTGGATGCAGCATCATTCACGCTTTTGAGGTTTCTTGGCTGCAGGAGGCAGCACTTGGTGCACGGAGGGGAAGTTGCATCTCAGTCCTACCTTCCTCAGTTGGAGCTCTTGGGCAGTTAATCCCTTTGCATCAACATGACATTGTAAACATTGACTCAGATATTTCTCATTTGCAGAGAAACAACAAAATTTTGCCAAAATGTTGGAGCAGTGAAGAACTCTTACAGGTATTTTTGAAGTTGCTGTAAAGTGGGGGTCCCTCTGCAGCATAGAACCCAAGATGAGTCCATCAGCAGCAAGGGGAAAGCTCTGTGGTATTCCCATTCATTCCTGCCTGGCTGAGTGAGGTCCAGGCAAAATCCACCTTCTCCACTCTGATCAGAAAGCTGCTGACATTATTTTCCTCCCTGCAGTTAATGATTGCAGGAGGAGGGATTTGCTGGCATTTGCACTTCACAGAGAGCTGTGAGAAGAGAAAGTGGGTCCCACAGAGGTTTCAGGGAGAACAAGAGGCATGGTGTAATCTGGCGTCAGGCTTTTCTAGTCAAGTTCCATTTTCTATTCATAAGCAGCATAACAATACTGAGATACTGCAGTGCTTGATGCAACATAAACATCTTTAGGGCCAGTTTGATCACTGGCTACTCCTTTGCTGTCCATCAGGGGTGACTGCGTTGCAGCTGGACTGCAGAGGCCTATGTGTGGCACCCTGAGGGGTGGCAGCCTGATCCTTTTTGCCACACATCCCCTGAAATGAAGTTAGCATAAGGAGCCACAGTTGAATACAGAAGAGTAGCATGCTTGAGCAAAGAGCTATTATTTGCCAAAGGTCTAGTCTTCCCTGATTTGCACTTGGGCTGTAGTAGCACTTGTCCTAATGATTCATCCGTGCTCTTCATTGCAGCAGGCTGACAGTGAGGAAGGAATGATGTGTTTCCATAGCTCCCAGGGGTGTGCAGACTGTGCTTGGAGTGCTGCGACCCTCTTTAGCAGCCCCTGCAAAGGGATAGGTTCAAAGCACTTATCCACAGCTGCGGCCAGTGGTGGCCGCCCTCTTCTCACCCATGTCCAGAGGTCCAGCAATGGGAAGGCCCAGTAGAAGGGGTAAGAGCACAGCCATAACAAGCCCTAGCTTGAATGGACAAGTGAAAACTGATCACAGGCTGGTGCGTGTGCTGGGGGACAGCGGTGTGCTCCCTGCTACTGGCACTACTGATGGTGCAGGCGCTCACACAGTCACTGCTGCTGCTTTTGCTGCATACTGCTTGGAGCTTGGAGTATCAGTGTGAAACCCACCGTGACTGATGCTCGCTGCTGGCTTTGCCTGGTCCAAGATGTGAGACCCAGTGGAACAGGAGGGATCTCAGCACTTCTCAAAACCCTTGGAGAGAGACCTAGAGTGCACAGGGACCGCTCCCAAACCTTACCAGGTCTTCTCAGAGAATGTTGGACCTGTGCACTACACACGGTGTGCTATGGGGTTATCACACCATGTGATGCCACGATTTATGGTATGGAGTTATTAGCCCTATACAAATAGACTATGGTGTTATTAGTCCTACACAAAATGGAATTCAGACCCAAAACACAACAGGTGATGCAAGTACTGAAGAGTGGTGCCAGGCATGGATGTTACGTGGGCCGTGGTGACACAGGATGGTCCTAGCTGAGGACACGCTGGGTCACTTTGGATGACACTAGTTCAGGACACAGAATTTTTATGACTACATTTAATGACACAACAGAGCGTGATGCTCTGCAGTGTGACCCCCTCGATACCCAGCAGCTCGGGCAGGTGTGCTAACATCGTGCTCTTGTGCAGATAAACCCTCCTGTGAGCACCCTGCAGGAATATCATCTCTGTGCACACATCAGTAGCCGTGGGACTGAGTGCAGTGCTGTGTTCCACCATTGGCAAGGCCAGGCAAGGGAAGAAAGACATCAGGAAGGGATAAGGAGTGGGGTGTTTCTTTTCTCCACCAAATGCAGTTTTATTTCTACGTTAAAAATTTATAGAGCCCTTCATTTAATATTTATAAAGTGAGTGTCTTGGTGATAAATTACTAAGGAACACAACAGGGCAGCCTTACTGCGTGTCTTGGAGTTCTGGATGGGGACTGGGAGCTCCCCTTTCATCCAGTCTGCCTGTGCCCTTCATCCAGCATCCCTAGGTGATATCTTGGTTTGTGGGACTGATAGGGATACAGGATTGGAAAGGAGGCTCCTTTTCCTAGCCAAACTTCAGGGTGCCTCAGACTGAGCTGCTTTCTCCCTTCCACCCTCAATGTTTGAAGAGTGGCTGACCTCTTGCTGGCTGCTACGAGCCACGAAGTGCTGTGAGAGACCCTGGACTGGGATCACAAGGGGTTTCAAGGTAGCCTGCAACACACACTGGGGACAGGGAAAATAGGGATTCAGATGAGGCCAGAGAGCAACCATGAAGAGCTCTGGCTGGAGGGAGACTGGGTTTCTATGAACTAAGAGAACATTTCAAGGTGACCTGAGCATCCTTTGAAAACTGGCTGGATCAATGCTATTGATCCTCCTAATCATTTCCTCTCCAACAAAACATGGAACAAAACTCCTGAGCTCACAGACAAACCATTAGCCTCATGCCACAGTGTCCCAGGGACTAGCCAGGAGCCCAAGGACCCCCATCCCGGTGGATGTGGAACTCTGTGACACCTCCAGTTCGTTCGTGGTGTGCCAGAGCTTCCACTCCCAGGGGAAGGGACACAGGGTGGTGTGGGGTGTCTGGCATTGGGGAAAGCACATCCCTTCCACACTGCTTCCCCCACCCCTGGAGATGGATTTTTTGGCAGAGGGCAGTGGTGCTGGCAGTAGAAGGGGGTGGTTATGACATGTTACCCAAGCTCTCTTCCAGAGCTTCCACATAGCAGCCACCTATCCCTGAGTTTTCCTGCTGCTGCAGGTGTCACTCCTCCAGCCAGCACAGGAGTGAAAGCATCAGTGTAGGCAACATATCGTAAGCTACCTGCATTTCAGCTGCAGAGTCACCGGCTGCTCTGGGCCGGGTTAAATGACAGTTCCCTGGAGCATTTTAGGAACGTTTTCTCCCTCGCTCAAGCTCCCTAACTAGGCCCAAGGAGGCAGCAAGGGAGCAGACGAGGTGGCCGAAAGCAATTTCAGCCCTTCTAAAGAAATAACTGGCATGTAACAGTGAGAGGAAATTGTGCAATTAGTACAACAGGGCAATGTCAACAAGCTCTTAACGCCAGTTGTTATGGCAACACCAAGAAAAGCGATGTCGGTGCTGGAAAAATCCACAGACTGAAAAATAACAACAGCAGCCGCGCCTGCCGGGACGGCTCTGGATTTACCTGCGGGGCTCCGGTGCGGGCAGCATCCCGAGAGCAGCCCGGGGTCGTGACCACCGCCCCCAGGGCAGCACCGGCCCCGTGCCAGAGAGCGGATGGGCAGGGCGCAGGACCTGATCCAGCATGCGAGAAGCCAGAGCCACCAACAGGGACCAGGGAATACTTTCCCGCACGCAGCCCATGAAGCGCTTCCCTGTGGCACTGCCCCGCAGGAGGGACAGCCTGGAGCAGCCTGGAGCAGCCTGCGTCATGCCTGGACACAGGAGCAGAGCATCAAACGGCTGGAAGCTGGCATCCCCGGCTTGGCTCGTCGTGCTAGTGAAGTGGCAATGAGTGAATTGCGTGAGAGAGAATACTGAGTGTTTTTCTGCTAGCAAAATTATGGTGCTTTGGGTCTGGCAGCACATTCTCTAATGCTGGTCAAACGTGTGGCTAGGCATGTCGATAAGGTGTGTCTCATGCGGCTCTGTGGGCAGCTGGCTCCTCTCCATCCATGCCAGGCACAGCCAGGCCTTTCTTGCCCCCTGTGTGCCCCCACTTTAACCCACCACCTCACCCGCCATGCCGACAGTGGGGCTGGTGCAGGGGAGAGGAGGGAGGCAGAGGGTGCCCTGGAATTAGCTCAGCCCTCTGTTCCTGCCAGAGCCACACTACAGCTGTGACCTGCACCAGCACACAAACCCTGAGCCACTGGTAGGACTTGCCTGGTGATGTCTGAGGTGAGGCTGTTCTCACTCGGTGTCACCAGCCGAGCTGTGCACCCCTGGCTCACCCATGGTGGGAAGTAGCCTCCTGTAGGAGCTGTAGTTTGTGGGGTGCAGATGGAGGGGCTCTGCAGTGATGTGAGAGAGAGCTATTAATGCTGGAAGTCAGAGAATCTGTGACACTCACCAGTAGAAAGGTGGGGAATTTCTCAACATGCATAAAACGTGCCTCTTGTACCCTGTCCCAAAAATGTCAAAATGGAAAGGATTTGATTTCAGCTCACTGGGGCGTAGAGCAGCTTCCTCCCTCCCTTTCTCCCTGTGCTCCTGCCAGCCAGGGCAAGTCCCTACAGCAGGGTTCCCCCAGGAGTCATTCAGACTTCTCTGTGGCTGTGCCCTCTGGTTTACCCCAGCATAAGCAAGTGTATACTCCTTTCTCAGCATCAGTAGAACTCTCTTGGTACAAAATTTGGTGCCTACAGAGCAAAGCAAAATATTCAGGTTACTCACTGCTCCCTTTTCGTGTAACATTAGATCTTTTCTGGACAAAAAAAAGCCTTTGCAGGAGGACCAGGAGAGACTGTAAGATGCTTTCAGAGACAGCCAGGACTCCCAGAGTCATGGGGAGCATCATCCTTTGCAGCTTGACTCTGTTATTGAGGTCTCCTCTAAGGCTTGAGAAGCCAGAGGGGCAGCAGCGGAAGGATGCCGGTCCATGAGAAGCTGCTGCAACATGCACTCCTGTGAAAGTTAAAAGCATCAAAGGGAGCAACATTCTGAGCCCTTTGGAGAAAGCTGAGCAATGGAAGGATCAAAACACTAGAGAGAATTAGGTTTTGTTTAAACTGAGGTCTTACAGCAGCTTTTGAGGAAATCTTAAGAAAACATAATGGGATCTCTTAGAAAACAGCAATGCAAGCCTTGTAGCTGGTACAATGAAGATGAGCAAAGAACTCCATGTGTTGTTTGTGAAATGTTATTGCCCTTGAAGCAGTAGCTGACTTAGTCATTTAAGTAATTTAAGATGATGGTGACTGAGTTTTTGAATACAAGGGGCTGCTTTTCTACCAGCTGAGATCTATGTGTTGTGCTTCCGTCTGGCCAGACACTAACACCTTTCTTCATTCCACAAAGCATCTTTCCATGGGACTGTTCTTATTGATTCTGCTGGAGCTGTTTGCCGAGCAAACGCTGTAATGTGTCTGTAAGGAGGCACAACTGAGCCCTTAGTGAGGTGGAAGCTTCCAGAAAGCTAATGAGCTCCTAGTGAACATGGCTGATTGCGTGATGCTCTTGCCTGTGAAGGCAGTAACAGCATGTGTAGGATGGTGGATGACTATAGCAGAGCTTTGTAAAACCTCTAGCACTGATGCTTCCCAAAGAAAACAGAACCATCAGGTCTGCGCGCTCCTGGGCCTGGTGGGATGTGAAGTGATCCATCAGTCCACACTGCAGGTTAGGCCTGGGTGAAGGGGGGTGGGGAAGGACTTGTGCTGGCTCTGCACCCCTCTGCAGCTGCTACATCAATTTCAGAAAGGGAAAATTATTCCAGAGGGGTAACAGGGAGCTTTGATGAGCCTATTTCCCATCCCAGCCCACCTGCTAGGAAACATCTGGAGATCTCCAGCATAATATTCCCTCCAGCCCAACTGGCTGATTCCTTGCTGGGGATCACAGTGAGCATCCTACATTGCCTGTGGCTGTTTTGGTTCCTCACTGGTTTCCTGCCTGGGATCAGAAGCAAGGCAGGAGTGATCCCATGTCTCACACTGACCCTCAGCTCCATTTCACCCTTGTCTTCTTCCTTCTCTTCATCTGTTTGTGCCCTGATCCTAAGTTATCTGCCGGTGTTACTTAGGACTGTGGGAGGGACACTTTCTCCCCCTCCCAGTGAGCATGGTCACTGTCCATACTGAGCATCAGTGGACAGGAGATACTTTGTCCACTCCAGGAGAGCAGCTCCAGCCTGTTAATACATTTCTTTCATCCTTGATCCTAGTGAGGTCATGAGGAGAGCAAGTCTCTGATGCCACAAGCAGCCCTGGGACACCTGTGGGAAACCAACTTCCTCCTGAAGATACCATGCATGTCCTGCTTACTTACATCTGTATCAACTCTCTACTCTGCATGAATACACAGAGTAAAAAACCTGGCAGTTTTGGAGTGTAGTTTGTTTGGCTTCCTGATAAGTCTGTCTTGGGGTAACTTCATCCTTTTCAGGTGGGAATAAAGTGAGTGGGCCAAAGAATATGTGTGAAGGAAATGTGGGCAGAAGGATAGCACACTGGCAAAACAGGAAGCAGGAGTTCTCCAGCAGCAATCCCAAGCTCTCCTAGTCCTTGGCATACTTGGGGTCACAGCAGGGAGGAAAAGACGAAAAACTTTTATCAGAGTGGTCAGTTCTCTTCTCTGCCTGTGCTCCTGTTGCCTGCACTCCTTCTCTCAGAGGTAACAACCTCGGGCCAGGCAGCACTGTTGGTTGCTGGAGGTGAGTGTGGCAAAGGCTCTGCTCAAACACCCAGTGCCTCTTCGTGCTGTAGTCTAACACCAGGAGAGGTCAGAAGCAAAGGGAGCCTGGAACATTGGAAAGGCCTTGCTTCTCCAGCAGGAAAACCTCAGCAAGGACTTTTGAATATGAACAATTACTGTTTGGACAGAGGAAGAATGTGCAGAGAGCACCAGAAATGAGACATAGGACAGGGCCTGTTGCCCTGAGGTTCTTTGCAGGTGATTTTTGCACCCTTGTGTAAAGTTTTCCAGAGGCTGCAGCAAATCTGCAGGTGAGAGGAATGATGTTCCTGAAACACTGTCTTCTCCAGGGCCAGGAAACACAATGTGAAAACACATAGTGAAAATAGTGTACACAGTAGGATTCTCAAAATGAATGGTGCAAAGAGGAGCAAGAAAGTGATCTGATTTACCCATCACCATGTATTTCAGCATCCCAGCTTTTGTGCCTCTGAGACATGTGACGCAAGGGCCTCTCCTACCTCCAGTGGTCAAGGTTTCTTATGTCCTGGCTTTTCCTCTTGCTCCCAGCTCAGTTTTCCAAGTCCTTTGATCAGCTGAGTCTGACCTCACCTCCTCCCTCCTCTCTCTGGATTGTTCCTTGGATGATACTTGCAGGAACAAGAGAGAAGGCATAACTTCTCCAGCCCTGTTACTGAGTGTGTAAGTGTAGCTCCTGGAGCTTCCCCTCCCAGTCCTCTTGCTCCTTGGCCATACTGAATATATGCCGTTTCTGTGCTGCCTCCTTTGATTTCTGCAGAGGAAGCCTTCACCAGCAGTGGATCTGTCTGATTTTTCTCACTTCACCATGGCAGCTTTGGAGCTGCTGAGGTCCCTGGAGACTCAGCAAGTCTTCAAACAGTCAAAGGATCTGAGATCCAGTCTCCTGAGACATCTGAGCGCAGCACAGCATCCGCTTTTTGATACAATGCTATCAAGATGTTTCTCTGTATTTCCTTTTTTTTTGCAAATCAAGAGAATGGAGCTGGTTTCTCTCCTGCTGTTGTTGGGGGCTGTTGGAGAAGGAGGTGTTTTCATTTCAGCTCTTGAGTCAAAGAATAAAGGAGGAGGAGAAGGTGGGGGAGAGGAGGCAGGAAAGGAGTATTTGAGAGGATGATAAGGGAGAGCACCTGCTCATGTCTTTTCTGCAGGGCTGGTTCTCTCTGAGCCACAGGAGAAGGCAGTCAAAGGGCATTGCCCAGTGCTGGAAAGCAAAGCCCAAGTGGCTGGAGGTGAGTGATAATGAATGGGAGGTGGACAGCTGGGGGGCTGCAGGGGGCTAGGACACACCAGGTAGCCCAGAAGCACGTGGCAGGACAGGACTGAAGGAGCCACTGGCTTTGCTGAGCTTCCAACCAGATGCCTTGACCCTTTGGCCAGCAAGTGCGTGTGGCACAAGCTCATCTCCTCCTTTCATCCATCAGGGCGTGTTAGTTTTGCAGGGGAGGTGTTAGTTTTGCCTCCTCCCGTTTCTGTGAGGCTCCTTGCTGCGCCTTGTTGCCACGCAAAACCACCCTTCAGGGCTTCCTATCAGGCTGCAGGCTCCTGACCTGTCCTGTGCTCTGCCCTGGTGCCCAAGTCCACCCTTCAAGGACCCCTGGTTCCCTCAGCATGGGACCCACCTCTGCCAGTGCTTCCTGGATCCCAGTCCCTGCTCCTGCCCTGGAGTGCTTTCCGTAGAGACTGTAATAGGACTGCCCAGATACAGGGATGCTCCAGGTTATCTGGATGAACACCCACATTGTCCCTGGGTAGCACCTGCCAAGCAGCCAGGACTGGGGCAGGATCTGGCAACATTCTGCCTTGAGTTGCAAGGCAAATGTATTATTCCTAATCCCCATCAAGCTCCTTCCCTGGGTTTAGTTTGCGACCATTAGTATAAAAAACAGCCTTGGCAAACAGTACCTCTCCTACTTGGCTTAGTTCCAAACTTCTGCCCCACTGGACATCCCAGAGCCTTCTGCAGGAGTCTGCTTTGTCCCAGTTCTGCTTTGCCATGCTGTGATTTCTGCCTCAATAAAACCACCTTGAAACCAGAGTCTAGCTGAAGCCCTCCAGGCATGGTCTGTGTCCACACAGGTACTCTCTGTTCACTTCCCTAGCATTCCCTTGGCACCAGCAGGACACAGGATCTTCAGCCAAGCTTCTGCTGTCTTGTTGGGTCATCTCAGCAGGGACCTTGCCTTCCCTTGGAGCTGGCTGCAGGTATGGTGCCACTGATAATAGGCCCTTAAAAGTCTCTCTGTACATGCAGGGAATGCATCAGCTGTTAATACCCGTATTTCCCATACTGCCCATACTTATTCCCTGCTTCCGTATGCATATTCTCTGACAAGCTTCCTTTCTTCTGCCTGAAGCAGGTTCATTTTTAATTCATCTGTGATTTCCTCTGGCTGCTCAGGGCACACAGATTCTCTGCCTGCTTCCCTGTATGAGAGGGAGAGGTGCAACGAAGGATGCTGGCAGAGCATGGCACTCCCCTTCCTGCCCCTCTGCACTTGATCCTAGAATCTTGAGAGTGCATCTCTCCCTCATTCTCCCCATAGAGGGTCTAAGAGGCTTTTAAGCCTCCCTCACATAGGCATGCACTCAACTCTCCACTAATCTGTGGTGCTATTTATTAATAGACCCAGCAAGGGCTGGGCGAAACTTGTGAGTCATTAATTCAGCTGGAACGATGAGCTAATGAGAGGAACCTTGCGAGCTTCCCTCCCCACTCCTGGTTGTTCAGTGCATATTAATCTTCCTGAATACATGTGCCAGCAGCATCCCCAGCAGCTGAGCACACTGCTGCATGTTTGCTTTATGGGCTGTTGTTCCCCGTGCCCAAGACCTCTGCTTGACTTGCTATAGTTCTTCCCAGTGAATTTGTTCCAAGCCAGATGATTTAGTGGCAAGCGGAGACCTGGAGAGAGCAAGGAGAGGCTGTGCACACTAATGAAGCCCCTGTTAGAACTCATGTGCTGTCACCTGGGCAGGGCCACAGCTAAAGTCCCCAACTCCATCTTCCCTGGTGGGACCAAACATGGTCCATCCTTCTGCACATGGTGAGGGGCTCTGGGGCATGAATTTGTCCAGCTGGGCTGGATGATGGCAATTCAGCTGCTTTAGGGTAGTTCTAGCATTGCTGAAGTATAATTAATTCTGTGCACTACCCGGGGAATAGAGGGGAGTTTGAATATGAAGGCTGTAAAACTCTCCTGGGTGAATGCATCCGTCTTGATTTGAGCTTTGTGAGCTTTCCCAGTTGTATATCTCCTAAAAATATTCCCACAGAGTCACAAATTCCTGTAGAGGAACTGAAAGGCTGCCAACAAGAGGCTCACTTTTCTTACTCTTAGCAATGGCCCACAGCACTCTTGGGATGCATTGACCCCCGGCTGTAAACCACCGACCTGCAGCTTGTAGGGGAGGGAAACGAGAGGGCAGCACTGTGATTTCCGCCCAGATAAAGCTCTGCACTCCAAAGATACCAGGGCAGGCTATTAGTTTAAAAATCCCTGCCTGCCATTACAAACCTGGCACCATCAAGCCAAGGGCTGCATGGTCCCAGAGATGCTGGGAACAGGCAGCTGCCCAGTCCCTGCCAGGGTCTGGTGCAGGACAAGGCTCAGCACACGCTGGGCTTCTCTGTACATTGTCTACAGCATGGTTTTCAGTTTATCTTCTGACCATAAAAGTTTGGTTTCTCTTTAAAGGGGAAGTTCAGAGGGCTGGTGGCTGCCACCAGTGGAAGGACGACCAGTGGGTCTCAGCCTGGGCCAGGGGACAGAAGTGAGTGTGGTTTGATGCCATCAAGCAACAACCCAGTTTTAGGTTTGAGCATGGGAGGACTCTGCTTCTTCCTCAAGCTCAGATGGCTGCTATTGCCTGAGCCCTAGGAGCAGGATGTATTTAAATATTACTGTTAATTGGGGGTATTTTAGCTCTGTATTTCTCCTAAAAATTAGTTCTCTTGATTGGAAACGCTAAGTCAAGGCATAAAATAACTGTAGGTTGATAAACCCCATGTAAATGTAAGTACTCACAAAATGCATATTTGTTGCTCAAAAATTAACACTAAACCAAGAACTTAGGAGGCAACCAAAACCTGGAATGAAACACACCAGCATATGGCAGCAGCAATGGGCTAAGTGCAGCAAAAGGACTGTCCTTGCCTCAAGGATGAGCTTGGTCACATTTGAGAGTCTGCTGCAAACCCCAGAAAGGAGAAAGGCTCATTTTCCACCCTCGTCCTAGCAGTGACATCTGCACGGTTGAAATGTATACTGCTGAAAATCCACAAGGACCCCATAGACAGAAACCAAACCGAGTTCATTAACTGCCTCTAGTGCTGCCTTTAATAAATTGTATGGCTTTTAAATGCAAACATATTTTGAGAGATCTCTTTTGTCCTGTGTTCAGGACAGGTAAGGCAGGATCATAAAACCAAGTGCAGATTCTGACTTTGCACATGTTTCGGTTAATTACCATCCAAATTAAAGCTTATTCAACTGATGAATTTTTTAAAAAGTCTTCTAGTGAATAAATGCAATATTAAGCCTTTCAACACAAAGTGAAAAAAAAATCCGAATAAATGTTAATTACATAACAGCTCTAATAAGCTGGTTCAACTACAGTGGAAGCTGGCAAAAAGCAAGTATTGGGTTTTGCTGACCAGCACCAGGAAAACAGGGGAGTAGCTCAAATGTGAAACAAGATTAGAGTGGATTATTTAAAGGCTTCCTGTTTACAGATTTAGATCAACTTGAATTGAAATCAATTCATCCTTCCTGCCTGGAAGCGGTTTGCTGAGGAAAACGATGATGGTGGCAGATCAGGGATTGTGGCAGGTGTGATTTCCCCTGACTACCTTTTCACCTCTCTCCACAGAGAGATGCTATACCTAGTTTATATTTTTCAAAAGAAGGCTATGAAATGAGTGGATCATCTATCAGTACTTCTACTGAAGAGAGATTGTTGAGCAAAGCATTGCCATTTAACCTAGGAAGCCACAGCTGCTGGATCTTGCCATGGACCTGCATGGTTGGCAATACCCTTGTGAGGTCCTCACCTTTGCAAGGAGGGAAGCAGGATGCTGGGTGCCTGGCCACAGCCCCCAAACACCCCAAAACTGTGGTGAGACCCTTGTGCCCCCCATGTGCCCAGCCAGGAGAGGGTCCCCTCCTTGCCACCCCCTCACAGAACTGCTGCAGATGGGGCTGGTGTGACAGACAAATCCCCAGCGCCCCGGCCATGCCAGATGCCTGGCACGTCAGTGTTGCTAAGCGAGGAGAAGTTCTAACGCGTTGATTAATGCCCTGACTCTGGGTGAGTAATTAGAATTAATGTGGGATATCAAATCAGGAAATCAGGCATTATTAGGAGGAATTAGTGATTTATTTTCATTTTACGCCTGGCTCACCCCAATCCCCCAACACAGACGGGGGATTTGCCAAGAAATGAAGCTCCTTACTTAGAGCATGAGGAGGAAGAAGTAAGTGGTGATGGGAGGAGGAGGAAGAAAGTGGAGAGTACAGCTCCTATATAGTTAATCTCATCACAGCCAAGTCTCATCACCTCCTGTGACTGCTGTGAGCAAGGTGCAGAGCAGCAGTGATGGACCATCGCCACTGCTTAGAGTCCCACCCAGCTACAGCTGGAGATGCGGAGAAAGCCCAGAAGCCACTTGAGCAGGGAAGTGCCATTCTGGCTCAAACCCTGGCTCTTTCCTCCTCTGGCTGCTTTTGCTCTTACAGACAGTGGATAGGACAAACACGCCAGAGGTAAAGCCATGCCCCTACAACACACAACATGGCAGCATGGAAAAGCAGGGGTGAACCTCACTGGTGCTAATGCTGGGGGTCTTGGTCCTCATAGGGGTCCTGCTCTGGCACAGCAGTGGCAGCCAAGTGGTTTTAAGCCCCACTGGGCTGCAAAGCCTTTGTCCAAACACCCTGCCACATCACAGCTGGCTGCTCCAAAGCTGCTGTCAGTCAGTGTGTGATTGCAAGCCAGCATGTGTAGCTGACAGGCTGCAGGAGACAGCTTCCCAAGCCACCATGGGGGGAGGGCAGGCTGGAAATCACAGACTCATAGAATTTTTCAGGTTGGAAAAGACCTTTAAGATCACCAAGTCCACCACTAAGCCATATTTCTAAGTGCCACATCTACATGTCTTTTAAATACTTTCAGGGATGCTGACTCCAACACTTCTTTGGGCAGCCTATTCCAATGCTTAACAATCTCTTCAGTGAAGAAATTTTTCCCAATATCCAACTTAAACATCCCCTGGTACAGCTTGTGGCCATTGTCTCTTGGCGGAAGAGCCCAACCCCCACCTCTCTACAACCTTGGTCAAAGGAGCAGGAATGCTTGGGGTCGCTTAGCAGGGACAAATGGCAGCAGAAGCATCCCACTAGCCTTTCATCACTCAAGCTCTGCCATTTGCAGGGAGAATTTAAATGCTAGCAAGACCAGAGCTGGTGGTAGAGTGGGAGACCCAGAACTGATACCCAGCTGGAGTGCTGGTAGGAAGAAGCAGGGGGTAACCTCAGGGGCCAGTGCCCCGAAAAGCTCCCCTTCATGATCAGACCCATTTGCAGATTCATCTTCTTAGGTAGAAGTTTTAGGCAGATTTTTTTCACTCTTTCTTTTTTTTTCTGCAAGATGAAAATATCATTGGTATAGTTCACAGTACCCCCTGCAGCATCTCAGCCGTATTTAGTGCCTTTGATATGTGCAGTATGCATCCTCTCTCCCTCCCATGCAGTGGGAGAGAGCTTCAGGAGCAGTGCTCAGTATGCACAAAGGCTGTCTCTCAAGAAGTTTATCTTCACCAAAAAAGGCAGGCAACCTTTCTATTTATAATTACTTTGAGTCTAGAAACAGGTTAAAAAGCCCTCTCTCTCTCTCTCCCTCTTTCCTTTCTGCTCATTTGCCAGAGAAGAGAGGAAAGCAAACAAGCATAATACAAGATACAGCACTGTGTGGCTCAGTCAGGCTGTGTAGTGGAAAAATCCTGTGCTGTCCTGGGCATTGCTGCCTGAGTGGCACAGCTCAGCCTTTACATTGTACCTGAAGTTTTTGTCCCAGCTGAAGAGGCAGTCGATCTGCCCTTGCACAAAAAGAAAGCAAGGCTTGATCAATGAGTTGCCCCAGAAAAAAACAGTCACTGCCCTGGCACACAATCCTGTGCAGGGAGGCAAGGATAAAGAGCCAGGTTTGGCAGGGTATGAAGACAGCAAGAATCCTGTCTCCCAACCAGGAACGGCTTGGGAGGTTTCAACCCCCACTAAGGTTCATTGACCACACACTCTCTGAGGAGGCATAAGAAATTGCAGAGCCAACTGCTAAAATGCAGCCTGCTGTGAAACTTCACAACGATTTACATGTAGATTTTAATCAGAATTGAGATATATTTGTTTAATTAGCACCACTCTAACACAGGCTTGGATGGAAAAGCTTCACCAGGGAGTCAGGTTAATGCAGAACTGGACACTGGGCACCCCAGGAGAACAGGCTCCATCCAAAGAACCTGCTACATTGCATGAGGAGCCAGAAGAGGTTTTCTAATGTGTAACTAGCAGGGCAATCAGCTCTTGGCTTTGACAGAAGATGCTTTAGCCTGAGGAAGAAAAGCAAAGGGGCATCACAGCAATCTGCAATCCTAGCCCAAGTGTGGCAGGAAATAGTGGTTTTTCACCAAAAGCAGCATATGTCACTCAGTGGAGTCATGAGGCTTAAAAACAAAAAAAACCCCAGAAACAAACAAACCCAAAGAGAAAGAAACATGTCTTTAGAATAGTCTGCTTTCTCAACTAGTGTCTGGAACATTTAGTCTCTGCCTGAAGACACCCCAACCAAACCTGGAGCGGGAGGGAAGGGGTGAGTGCCAACTGGCACCTGCCAGCCCAAACATCGGGACGCTCTCCAGAGCAAAACCAGGAGCTACCTCCGCTCCATCTGAAGGGTCAGGGCCATCCAGCTGGGATGCATGTTGCAACATGCTCCCTGCTGCTCTGTGGTGACGTTGACAGCCCAGCTATGCAGTTGCACATGTCAGCCGTACCAACAGCAAAGAGACATGAAGATACCATAAAAAACCTGCAGATGTGTGCACGTAAGTATTTGCCATATCAGGTGTTTCCAGCCTCACAGAAAGAACCTGGGCATCTGCTCAGACCTGCTGGCAGAGGACTGGTGTTCTGGGGCCTGGGCACAACTACTGAGGACCACCATGGCAAGGAGCTGATGAGAAGCAAGGAGCAAAGGTGAAGCTGGGGAGAGAGAGGGAGACAGCACCATGTGAAGGTGAAAGCCCAGTGCAGAAGGATGTGAAATCACCAGTGGGACAGGATGGATGGCAAGGCACAGAGGTCCCAGCTGGCAGGTGCCTGCTGGCTGTGGAATGGGAACTGTGTCCTCCTCTGGCCATTTTCAGGGAGCAGCAAGGGGACAGTGACTTTCCCATATCAGCTGTAAGGGAAAACTTGGATTACTGCAGGTGTCGCTTTTAGTGTTGACTCCTGTACAGAGCAGGAGCGGGCTGAGGATTTTACATAATGAGGCATGATACACCTGTGATGGATAGAGAGTGGCACTAAATGGGACTCGGTGCCTGTCTTTATCTTGTCTTTAGCCATCACAGAGCAGGTGACATAAATGCTGAGCTCTGAGGCCATGGGAGCTGCTGCCTTTGCTGGCCTGGAGGCAGGTAATGCCAGAAGCAGAGTGCAGAGGGGCCTGGGGGCATCACAGACCCCACAGCCCTCTTTGCTCCACAGTGCTCTGGAAGTTCCCTTCAGAAAGAAAATGTGTTTGGAGGTCCTGTATCCTGCCTTACTAAAAATTCTTCTTTTTCACATGTTCAGTTCAAAAGAATTTGAGAAAGAACAAGTGAAATCAAAGCTTTTTTTCATATGAGGTACTCTATCTCATTACATGGAGCTAAAAGATGCACACCCCTGCCACTTATGTCCCTGTGACCCTTCTCCTTCAGTGCTGTCAGTCCTGATGCCACAGGGATGGGCTTGGTTCACCCTGTCCAGGGATGCAGCTCCTCCTCCCAGGGCAGCACTTCTATGGGAGCTCAGAGTGAGAGACAGTGGATGGGCAATCCCCAGTGTAATCCTGAATGCCCAGCCCTAACGCTGGGCTCTGTAGAGCTTGTCTTGGGGGCTGCCATGCTGCCTTCCACAGTGACTCCCTGCTCCTCCTTTGCCAGGGGCTGGGATAGACTTACCTGCTGCCAGACACCAGTGCCCTTCTCCCCCTCATCTCCTGGAACCTGCAGGGCACACCTCAGCCAGCCCAAAGCTGCTGAAACAAAGCCCTAAGGAAGGGAGCAGCCAGTACCACATGGGGACAGGCCAGGGGCCAGAGCAAGCACAGAGGCCCCTGGCTGCATCCCAATGCCTCACCTGCTGCCCTGGCCCTGGGATGGAGCCCTGCACTCCCAGTGCTGCAGGATGGGCAACTCCCGGGCAGGGGAGAAGGCACAGTGGCAGGCTGGCCACAGGCAGGAGGCTGCAGTCAGTCTTTGGCAGTGGCAGGCACACAGACAAGGCTGGGCTCCACTGCGGCAGATTGATAGGTGTCTGGTGGAAAACATCCTACTGATAGGCCGAGAACAAAACGCAAACAGGGAGAAATGACAGCTGTTCCTGTAGCTTTTCCATCATCTCTGCCGATAGCAACCGCAGCGCCTGCAGCTCCACGATTGATGCATCTCCGGGGACTCTGGGAGCGAGGATGCCACAATCAGAGAGGATAAAAGAATTGCTGCTGGAACCCAGAGGAGACTTCGGATCCTTATCAGGAACAAAAAGGACATCAATCTAGTGCCAGCACAGGCCTGTCAGATGCAGCCGCACACTCAGCAGCCAGCCCAGCAAGGCTGGCAAAGCACATCCATCGCTGCCAGGCCCCCCTCCCTCTCGGGGTAGCTCTGTTTCAGCCAAGCAGCATTGGGCAGCAGCATTGAGACCCAGCCACTGCTTGGCCAAGAAAATTCTTGGCAGGAAAGATGTGGTAAACAGAGCAAGAGATGAGCCTCTTCTGAGTCCCAGCTGGCTCTGGAGGGGTTGGCCCTCTGGCCTCATGCAGCCTGACAGACCAGCTGGCTGCCCTGTGAGCCCCAGCCGGAGCTGAGGTGCCTCCCAGCTGGTTCCCTGCTATCCAACCCTTCAGAGTCCTGGTGCCCTCAGCATATGGGACTGCTTTGCACAGCACCAACAGTGGCATGCATCGACTCCTCCACAATGCACAAAGCTGGCACTTCTCTTTCAGCTCTATGATCAAGTCTAGCTTCTGGGCATGCAAAGAGGTAGGGACGAGGCACCCAGCACGCCTGTTGGTTGAAAAGCACCCAGGGGCTTGTGTAAACTGGTCTCCTGGGGCTTCCAGCCAAACCCTGCTGCAGGAAGCCCAGCTGCTGCACCTCAGGTGTGTGTGAGGGTCTTGGTACTCACATTTCACAGCAGACACGAGCAGCATCCCTTTGTCTGCTACCACTCGTGGCTGGGAGCTCCTCACTTGGAGACACAGCAGGCTGCCATCCCAAAGGACTTTACTGCTGCCTCTCCTGATGCAACCTGGCTGGTACTCCTCCAGCTTCGTCTGGGGTAGAACAAACCAGCTGCTTGATAACCATACCTTTCAAACATGCAAAGATTAAAGACAGCCTGACAGGACAGTCTGTCACCCGGGCACAGCCAGGTCCTGGGCTGGCACAGGTGCCTCTGTCATGGGCCAGGGCAGCTGGGCTGGTGAATCTGGAGCTGACCAGATGGACGGAGGCTGCCATCACTGACTCTGAGTCTGCTTTCTGCAGCATCCATGCCTCCTGCTGAAATCTTACATCCCCAGAACCAAGTGTGGAGCTTCTTCACTCTCTGGTGTGCCAGAACAGGGCTGAGGGGACCAAGGCTACTTTCAGGACTGCACACATCCCCATCACCCACTGTTCTCCACCCCAAAGGAGATGTGTAACACTAGGAGCACCATCCCCATAAAGCCAAGAAGAGTTGTTTGGTATCACTGTACAAAGAGCCATTGCCTAATGCACCTGTGATAGCTTTTGGTAAAAATACAGCTATTTCTTAAAGTCCATTCCCTGTCTGACAGAGCAAGTAGGACAGCACATCAGTAGCCTGCTCTGAGCTGCTCCCCAACCTGCAGGCTGGCTCAGAGACCATGGAATGTCATGGCACAGAGGTAGTCTGGGATGTGCAGGTACACCAAACCTCTTCTTTCAACTGTCCTGGTCATGGTGATCAGTAGCAACACCAAAAGATTTGTGTTGCAAAAAGGGGCTCTGATTTTTCACAACAGAGGTGTTTTGTTTGGCTCTGCGCACACAGACACAGAGCCCTCACACAAGCACAGCCACAGGGGAACCGCGCTGATCAAGTTAAGTGTGGCGAGAGCTTGCTACGGTGCAGAGAAAGCACTAATGCTGTGTGAAGAGTTCTGTTCAGTTTAGAACCAAAGCCGAGCGAGAGTGTTCAACATCTTGGGGAAATTACGTTGTGGCCATTTCAATCTCCACTGCTACTGCCCTCTAGAGAAGGCTGGAGATACTTCTCCCCTTTCTGGAATGTTTGTCTCTGTGACTCTATTTTGCATGAGCACTTCAGCTCGTACAGGGCTACTGGAGACCTGAGCTCCAGAGGAGGAAGGGGCTTTGGGATGGGCTTGAAATGCTGCAGCCCACACACTGGGCCATGCAGGGCAAGCCACAGTGGTGAAGGAAGGTAGTAGGAGATACTTGGAAAAATATGAGGTTTGGGGACAAGGTTTTGAGACTCACAGCAAGCTGGAGAGCTGTAAAGGGTGACTGCAATGCTGTGCCTTTCTCAGGACTTGCTATTTCTTCTGCAAACCCAGTTCCTGATGGCAGGAGCATGTTTTTCTCTGTCTCCCACCTCACTTCACTTTTAAAAAAGCTTCTATCCCTCACTGCTTGGAGGGACACTTTGAAAACCTGACCCTGATGCACCCTAAAAGCTCAGAAAGCAGGAAGTAAATAAAAAGAGCATTTTCTCTTCTAACTTAAAAAAAAAATCACATTTAAGAAAAAAGCCCAGCAATCTCCTAACCCTTCTTGCCCTGATTCAGGAGAAATTTTTTTCTTCTTTCCTTTCAAGGCTAGTGCCTCTGGGGGATTTGGAGTTGTGGTGCCAGTGCACAAGAAGTCAGTGTAGCCTCTGTGCCACTTCCTGGGGAGGTTCAGTTGTCCCAGTGGCTGGCTAATGCAGTCACCTGCCAGCCAGCACATAGTGGTTGTAGGACCATAGCACTGCTCTCACTGACATCCTTTCCTGGCGCACAGCTTTAGCATGAGCATGGATGCAGCAATAGAAGTGCTGAGAGCCTTGCCACGCTGATCTGGCCGGGGTGACTTTGCTAATGCAAAGTCTAATTTACAGTCTGGCCAGGGGTTAATGCACTCACCTAAAACTCTCGGGTGGCCAGTGGCCCCACCCGTGTCCTGGGCACATGGGAGCCTCTGGCAGAGAGCGCATTCAGTCCTCAGAGCATCAATGGATGAAGGTGCCCCTTGTATCTGCTGCACAATTCTCAGCATCAGCTGTAAAAGCAGACAGGACATCTCGAGGTGAAAGCGGGCTCCGAGAATCAAAGAGGATATATTGGATCAAAAGGACCGAAAGTTGGCAAAATCAACCTTACTGAAAATCCCAAATAAGGGAGCAAAAGAAACAAAGCGACAGGAGAAGAAATTGGCAAAATTATATGCTTAAAAAAAACCAAACAACCAAATCTGCACCAATGTGAAAAAAATAAAATCACATGGGATACCATGAAGTGCAGGGATAAGCACCAAACTTTGCCAAAATTATAACCCTTGAAATTCTGTAAATCAGGGAACAAAAGATACCAAGAGACAGGAGAAGAAACAGATGAAACAAAATGCATTAAAGAAAAAAAAAAAAAATTCTGGGCCAAAGTGAAAACACTAAAATGGCACGGGAAGACATGAAGTGCACAGAAATGGCCCAAACCTTGCTGAATTGTTCCTCTAGTGAAACCGCGGGATTTCATTTCCTGAAATCAGAGACGGAAGTGTAAGAAACACTCTGGAGGGGAGATATGATGAAATCAATGAATCTGGAAAAAAAAATAATTGGGGAATGGAGTGCATACAACCAAATGGACCCAGATGGAATGACACGCCACATGGGTGTCTCTGGCAGAGAGGGCCTCCAGCCCTCAGAGCATCCATGTATGAAGTTGTCCTCTGTATGTGCTCCCCACTTCTACTCAGCAGCTGTAAAAATCTGTCAGGAGATCTCAAGGTGGAAGCAGGCTGCGAGGTTCTGGCGGGTAATTGCTAAAGCAAGCAGGGCTGCATTAATTGAGGTGACGGCCGCCAGCAATGTGCTCTTCATTAGGCTTGGCTCTGCAGCAGCCTGTGGGGAAGCAGAGAAGACCGGAACAGGAGAGAGAGGCTGCTTTGCTACACTGATTCTTCAGGCAATGTGCTGCAAGAGGGCAGACGGGAAACCTATCCCCCCGGGGTACTCTGAACATTGTCAGCAGCACCTCTGCCCCTCACTGTGGCTCTACCCCCCCACTGGTGTGGGCTGTGCTATATCCAGCACTGGAACTGGCTGTGCTGATGTGCACTGGGGTCCCTGCCCAGTGGACAGTCCTGTCAAAGAGATGCAAATGGCTCATGCAGCCAGAGGGTAGGAGGCAAGCAGCCATCTGTGACAGGCATGTGCATGCCCAGCAGGGAGGGGCAGGGGATCTGCAGCCCCCCTCTCCTCCCACCTGTTCTAGAATCGTGCTTGGAGGTACCACAGGCCGTGGGGGATGTTGCAGCACCCTGTCCCCAAACGACTCATTGACGCAAAGGGAAGATATTACTCAGGCAACACATGAGAGTGGGAGAAGAGGGAGGTGATGCAGGCCAGGAGCAAGGGGTGTAAGCAGAACTGAGGAGGGAGCCCAGGGCTGTCAAGGCAGAAATTTGGCCTCTCAGAGATGGATAGTAGCTGTAGACCTGGCTGACTGAAGGAGCAGCAGGATAGAGCGGTACAGCACAGCCAGATGTGGTCCAGGCCCTACTGCCTGTGGCCCCAGATCTTGCCTGGGACCCTGCCAGGCTACTAGAGCAGGGGTGTTTTGGGTTAGCTTGGACCTGCCAGACCAGAGGGTCCACAGCATAGTCAAGAGTTGCTGTGCCACTGTGGAGGAACTGGGAGCTGTGGCCACAGGAGCTAATAGTTGCAAAATTAATTGGAAAGAAACAGGTTAGTTGCTGTGATTTGTCTGCGGCAACAGTAAGATGAACAGGGCTGTCATGGGGTGCCCAAAAGTTGGGCAGCAGCCCACCTCTGTCACTGTACTAGTTTGAAAACAAACCGGTAGGAGAATCCAAGTCAGAATTAAAATAAATGCAATAATACAAGGAAAAAACAAACAAACAGAGTCAGGATACAACCTGACACCCTGTTAGTCAGGGTGGTGGTGGTGGCAGTCCAAGTGAAGTGGTTCAGTTGAAGCGGTGATCCTGTAGAAGGGCCTGGTCTCCACCTGAAGGGCCAGTGGTAGCTCTTGTCCTCTGGGAATCCAGTAGGCAGGGCTGGCTTGTGCAGTTCCAAAGCCCAGGTTATATCCAGTTGGGAATGCTTGACTCCTCCCCCCTGGGCGGAGCATCTCACAATGGGGTGAGGTAATTCCAGTGAGGTAATTCCATGAGTCATGCAGCAGGTTCTTGATGGCCCATTAAACAGAGATAACACCCAGCAGGAGTTATTAGGGGTGAGTCATGACAGGAGATAACGAACAGTGCCCCACCTGTTTTAACAGCTTGTGGAGATGGTAATAGAATATATCTTAAATTGCAACCTAGGACAGTCACTGCTGTGTGTCATGGGCTGGGCTGCTCTGGAGATGGATGCTCCTGAAGCAAGCATGTCCCATCCACCAGGGATGCAACACTGCCCAGGGAAGGCTGTCACCAAGATGAGGGACCCTGCCCTGTATGGGCACCAGAAAACAGAGGCAGCTCTTCAACTCTGTGTGCTGCAGAGATCAAAGCCACTCTAATCACAGATGTTCCTTTCAGCTCAGTCACAATGCTGCCCACTGAGCTGTAGGGGAATGGTTCAGCCAAGGGCTTTAGGAGAAATGGTTAAAAAAAATCAGCCAGTGTCACTGATGTGGGATGTGAGGGACAAGGGTGAGGGCAGAGCCCCTCCACTGTGTAAGAAAGGGGCTTGCAGGCACTGCAAGGCCCAGAGATGCTCTTTCAGCAGTCTCTTCCACACCCAGCACATGGAGGCATGAGAAGGGACACCAAACACCTGCAGGAGTATAAACATGTTCTCTGGCCCTGACTGCCAGGCGCTCAGGAACCCCAAAGGCAGAACCTCACTGCATCCCATAGTGGGGCAGCAGGCAGGGAGAAGGGAGGAGCTGGATGCAGCTATTATGGCAACAGAAGTTCTCAAAATAGGGAAGGGAAAAGGCACTCTTTAAAGCGTGTTTCCATGGCAACAAGTATCTTCAAAGGCCTCTATAAAAAACAGAAATAATAAAAAAAAAAGGCTTCCACAGAGGTGGGGACTTCTGTGAGCTGAACTGCCTGAGGTGCTTTGAATGTTAAATGAAGAGCCTGGGACTTCCTGGGAGGGGATAGGGCCAGCCCTGCAAGGCAAAGGGGGAGTGGAGGGCAGTGGTTTGCAGCCCATGGGCTGTGTCATGCCTCCTTCCTCCCCCCTCCATGTTTGCTGTTTTTTTGCTAGGTGGGCCTTTGCCCCATAAGATGGCCAAGTCTGGCAAAGATGGCAGGAAACAAATAGTGTGGAAGAAGGTGAGGGGCAAACAAATGCCTGTGCTCTTGCTCTGGCTCTTCCAGCCAGTTTTCCCTACCAAGGGAAGGACAACCTCACAACATCCCTGCTGCAAGGGCTTGTGAGCTCTGCACCTCCCAGGGATGGAAGGTTGTAGATGGTGAGCTCCGGGTCAACACTGCAGCTGGGAGTGTGCAGAATGACTGCCTGCTGAGGATGGGGATGTGGCAGCATGGCCATGGCTGATGTCACAGCAAAGGGACAGCTGTCCGTGTGGGAGCAGCAGTGACAGCCAGTTCTGTGCGGGATGGGATGGGGTGAGATGGGATGGCATGGGATGGCATGGGCGCCAGCATGGTCAGGCACCAGGTCCATCCTGCACTATTCTGAAGTTGTTTTGTGCCACATGTGCTCTGGTGCTGCAGGAACTCTGCAAGGATGGACCAAAAGGCTTTTCTTTCGTCTTAGCACACACCCCTTTACTAGAGAAGTATCAGACATTCCTGGAAGGGCACAAGCTCCTGACACAGTTGTAGTTGGCCCTGGCCCTGGCTGCACTGTGTGCTAGGGGTGTAGGTTACCTGAACTGGGCACCACAGCAAATGCTTTCAGACAGGGGCTTCAGCCTGCTTTGTGTTCTTTCCCCCCTTCTCTTCAAAGGCAAATTTGCCCCAGCTTTCTCCACTGTGTGACCACAAGTCCTGGGCTCACTTTCCTCATTCTGTGGGGTTGCTGCCTGGTCTGCAGCAGGGGCTGGCAGGGATGAGCCACCTGGCACACAGTCCTGCGAGCAGAAATGGGTGTCCATGGGCTAGCTTTAGAGTCATGGACCTCATTAATTGGTGCTGAACTGCAACTCCCTTCTCTGCTTTTACCACTGCCCTCACACACCCATTATGAGGGACTCCAGGCACTGCTATTGTTGTCCCACCCTAAAAACAAAGCCTCCATTTGCTTGCTCAGCAATGGTGACCACTGACTTTACTTTGGGATGGGGACAGAGGGGTGGTGGGTAGGAGAAGTGCCCCCGATGCTGAACAGGTCTTGGCTGAAGGAGCTTTCTGAGACTGTGGAAAACCATGGGGGCTCCAAATCTTTAAGAGTTGTTCAATAAAACAGGTGAAAAAACACATCCCAGATGGCCTATGCTTCCTGGATCTCTTCAGTGTGGGATGTAATCAATTTTAGCTGATATAATTTAATCTGTGGTCATTCTTCAAAGAAAAGAGCTTGCAATTAGAAGGAGGAACAACAGCTGTCAGAGTCCTGGTCCTGCAACTGTCACTGGTTTTCTATCAGAGTACTCCCTGAGAGGTTACTGACTTCCCTGAGAGGAGACGGACCACCCTACAGTGCCTGGCTCCACATCAGGAGAAGATTGTCTCTGCAGAAATCAACAGTTTAGCTTGTTGACTAACAAACTCTACACTCAAGTGATCCTGATGCAGAATAAAGCTCCTAATCCTGCAGGTAGTCCCTTGGGATGCTGGAGAACAAGCACTTTCCTAAACCCATGCTCTACAATCACATACATCCACTCCTTTATGCCTGATGCAATAGTCCTGCCCATGCTCTGGTCTCCACTTTTAACAATAGATTTTGAGATTTAACCTTACCTGAAGAGTTCTTTGAGAGGCTTTTTTGTTTAATTGTCTGCTACAGCACAATATTGTTGGCAAGTGTGCAGGAGAGTGTGGCCTCACACAGTGTAACAGGCTAGAGGTATATTGAAAAGGACAAGTAATAAAACAGAAGTGCATTAAAGGGCTTCCTTCACATGTATAAGTCAGGGAGATTGTACACAACCAAAAAGGTGCAGCTTAAAGGACTGTCTGAGCTGGCTGGATCCAGCAGAGCTGCACGGCAGAGCATTTTCCTAGCCTGGAGCAGGCAGGTGGGGAGTGACCCAGAGCATGGCACTGACTGTCCAGGAATCCCCTGTGCTGCTGCAAGGGCAGGAGGCATAACAGCTGCACTCCAGCTCCTGTTAACTCCCACCAGCAGCTCCAGGTAATAACACAAGGGTAAACCACTCCAGTTATATTTATCAGTCAGAGTCACATCAGCAGCCCCACTAGCACAAAATGAGATATGAGAACCCATGTGCTGGGGAATGTAGAGTTCAGCATGGGGTGTGTAACAAAGAGCATGGCTAGTGATGCTGGGGGGTTCAGGGTGATGCCATTCCAAGTGTGCTGGGAAGCATGGGCAGGGGATGAGCTGAGGACAAGACACACACCAACAGACCTCACTCCTCTCCCTGTCAGCCCCCAGGCATCTGCATCAGGACCAGTTAATGTGGGACATGTTTGTGGCACTGGCTGTGCCCCTGAGATGATTCCCCTCCAGCCTTTGGTACTTGTTTTTCTCTAGCCTGTGTGCCCCAGCTGGCAGGGGATCCTGGGGATCAGAGAGAGCTGGAGTGGGGCAGAAGTTATGTGAGTGCTTGTGTTCAGTGGGCTTTTGGGAATTATCTTTATACCCTTTTACACCCTTTGATGAATAAGTGGAAGAAAGGAAGGGGTGCCTGCTGAGAGAGGGAGTTTTTCTTATCAGAAATGATGCATATATGGTTGGGAAAAAAAAGAAAAGGCAACAACAACAAAGAAACAGAAACCTTTTGGTCCTTGCTATATGGACCCACACAGAACAGGGCAGCAGGGAGGCAATGCCACAAGATGCTCTTCTGTCATCAGAATACAAGTTGCTGCAAGGAGCCCTGCAGCTCCTGGGTTATGTTACAGTAGCCAACAGCTCCTCTGTGAGGCGTAAACTGGCCCTTCTATGCTTTAATCTATGGAATAATTTTCAGGCAGCAACTTGCTGTGCATTGGAGCACCGTCAGCAGTCCTCTTGCTGCTCATATCCTGCATGCTTGATACACACAGAAAGATAAAAGGGATTGTTTTGGTTTCACCACAGCAGGAGCACTGAGCCACCTTCCTGGCCCCATGCCCAGCCTGAGCCTGCTTCTTAGCCTCACACAGGCTTCTCCTCCTCAGTTGCATTTACCTTTCTATTTACACAGAATCACGGAAGATGCTGAGTTGGAAGGGACCCACATGGATCATTGAGTCCAACTCCTGGCCCTGCACAGGATCATCCCCAGAAGTCACACCATGTGCCCAAGTGTATTGTCCAAACACCTCTTGAACTCTGTCAGGCTGAGATCAGTTCTCTGGGGAGCCTGTTGCAGTGCCCAACTACCCTCTGGGTAAAAAACCTTTTGCTTATAACCAACTTAAACCTCCCCTGACACAACTTCAGGCCATTCCCTTGGGTCCTGTCACTGGTCACCNACCTCCCCTGACACAACTTCAGGCCATTCCCTTGGGTCCTGTCACTGGTCACCAGAGAGATGAGATCGGTGCCTGCCCCTCCTCTTCCCCTTAGAGGAAGTTGCAGACTGCAATGAGGTGTCCCTTCAGCCTCCTCCAGGCTGAACAGACCAAGTGACCTCAGCTACTCCTCATACAGCTTCCCCTCCAGCTCTTCACCATCCTTGTGGCCACCCTTTGGATGCTCTCTAATAGTTTCATGTCGTTCTTATACCGTGGCATCCAAAGCTGCACACAGGGCTGTAGGTGAGGCTGCCTCAGTGCAGAGCAGAGCAGGACAATCCCTTCCCTTGCCCGGCTGTTGATGCTGTGCCTGATGCCCCCCAGGACAGGGTTGGCCCTCCTGGCTGCCAGGGCACTGCTGGCTCATTATCCACTTTCTGTCAACCAGAACCTCTGTGTCCCTTTCCCGTGGCACTGCTCTCCAGCCTCTCATTCCCCAGTCTGTCCACATATCCAGGGTTGCCCCATCCCAGGTGCAGAATCCGTCACTTTCTCTTGTTGAACTTCATATGGTTGGTGATTACCCAGCCCTCTGACATGTCAAGGTCCCTCTGCAGGGCCTCCCTGCCTTCGAGGGAGCCAACAGCTCCTCCCAGTTTTTTATTATCTGAGAACTTACTTAGCATCCCTTTCACTCCTGCCTCCAAGTCATTTATGAAGATGTTGAAAGGCACAGGATCAAGGATGGAGCCCTGCAGAACCCCACTAGTGACCAGTCACCAGTCTGATGTCACCCCATTCACTATCACCCTCCACACCCGACCCGTGAGCCAGTTGCTCACCCATCACATGATGTGTTTATCCTGCTGAGTGCTGGACATTTTGTCCAGAAGGATCCTGTGAGGGACAGTATCGAAAGCTTTAGTGAAATGCAAAAAGATTACATCAACTGACTTCCCTTGAACAATCAGGTGGGTTACCTTGCTGAAAAGTAAATCAGGTTTGGTAAGCAGGACTTTTTACTCATGAAGCCCTGCTGGTTGTGACCAGGGACTGTGTTGTTTTTAAGTTGTCTTTCAATACCTCCCAGAATAATTTTCTCCATAACTTCACCAGGCCTTGAAGTGAGATTGATAGGCCTGTAGTTTCTGGGGTCCTTCTTGTTGCCCTGCTTGAAAATCAGGATAGCATTCACCAGCTCCCAGTCAGCTCAGACCTCTCTGGATTCCCAAGACTACTCAAACATCATCAAGAGAGGTTTTGCAATGACAGCAGCTCATTGAGGATTCTTGGATGAATTCCATCAGGTCCCATAGATTTGTAGTGATCCAGCTAGAGCAGCAGATCCTGCACAATTTCAGGATCAACAGGAACTGATCATTCTCACAGTCATAGTCCTCCACCTCAGGGCTCTGAGACCCCCTTCAAACCTTATCTGTATTGAAGATGGAGACAAAGAATGCATTAAACACAGCTGGATGTCCAGACGCAGCTCCTGGCTGTGGGCAGTCCTCACTTGCTTTCCTGCTGCTCCAAGAAGTTTGGGAGGTCAGGGCTCCTTGCCCCATTTCCTCCCATTCGTTCATGAGTGCTGGACTGACGTGGGTCCTTCAGTCTTCTTATTAATACTCTGGATGTGAGAATGTTCAACATCATGTCAACAGAAGCCAGAGGGTAAAAAGCACAAATCTAATATCATGAAAATTCTCCTGTGCAGCCAGCTGGAATGGCTGTGGAGGAGGCAGCTGGAGAGAATTTTGCTGTCAACCTCCACTCTGCCTTGGGTTCCTCTGACTAGAACTTTTTCTTGACTTGGGGTAGTGTCTCCTCAGTACCAAGACCTCAGGGAGGCTGAGGATTCAACTTACTAGTTTTGGAAGACACAGCTCCCATTTGATCCCCTGTGCCCCATGCCCGCTCCTGTTCCCCCTCAATTGCTCACAGATTCTTTAGGTGCAACAGAACTGGATGCTGGCTTTAAAGCATTCACTCCTGCATTTGCAGTGTGGTCTTCATGCTATACATATTCATTTAATAATAGCCAAGGCCCAGTGTATTCCTGGCCAAGCTTGACCTAAATTCAACAGCAAGATTTATCTTGCAGCTTGAATTTCAGTGGATGGGAGAGTCTACAATGGCTGGAGGAAAAAAACAAACTTTGAAAGGGAGAAACTTGGATTGAATTAAATCTGGATCAAATCACAGCCATCTCCTCTGTGTTTCTTTAATTGGAATTTTAAATTCAGTTTATTGTTCCCAGATCCATCATTTTTAGTTTCTAATGTGCTGCAAGATTTGCGATCTCAAATGGCTGTAATTGTTGTGCAGGGAAATTTTGACTGCTGTAGCTGCTAGAAATTGAGCAAGGGGTGTGGTGTAGTTTAGATGATGGTTTACTAGGTTTCAGAGTTAGCCCTGGGCAGAAGGTTACTGCCTCTGTGACGCATTACTGGTTCGTTCTTTCATCACCTGTGGAAGGTATTCACTGGAATGATTTATTTTGTGTTACTGCCATGACATTCAGGCATAAAGGGCAAAAAGAGGTAGTTTCAACACACTCTGTTCTCAGTGAACAAGAAAATAGTCAGGGCTTAATAATGACAAGATAAACAGGTCTTACTCACGTGCCTTTAAACACCGTAACCCCAGGAGAGTTAGAGCAATGATAGGCTTAATCCTGGCCTGCTTGGCCAACTCTTAACTTTGTTAGTCAGCTCCCTGGAGGAGGAACAAAGCTGCTCACGTATGTACAGCTCTAAGCTATTGGCTGTGCTCCAGAAAACGGTCCTCTCTGCTGCTGGAGAAGGATGCTCACCAAAGCTTTGCTTGTGCTCATTCAAACACAACCCCTGAAGAAATTAATGCTCAACAGGTTCCACCTGAAACGTGCCGAGAAAGGAAAATGCCACTTTTCCCTGAAGAGTGGCACAGGAGCACTGTTGGCTTCAAGTGTGGACAGGAGCCAATGATGGGAGCTTTCTGTTAATGCCTTGTGCTCCTGAAGAAGCTCAGGCTCTGGTACCCTCTTTAGAAAGGCCTTGGGTCCACCTCCACCATCTCAGCCAGCTCAGCAGTGCTGGAAGGGACTGGGAACAGAGCTGGATGGAGTAGGATGAGGTGGGAGATGCCTCAGCTGGCCCTCCCCAAAAACACATCAGAACAAACTAAGCACCTGAGGGAGCCAGGCAGGAGTTTTCAGAGCCCCGTTAGGGGTGGGCACTCTGTCCAATTGGTCAGAAAAGCAAATGCCACAACAGATCCACCTCTTATCTGAAAAGCTAACTTCAGCCCAACTGCAGAGAACGAAGTCAGAGCAAAGCAGAAGCAGAGCCACCCTTTCATTTCTCCACCTGACCTAGCCTTAAAAACTCAATTTGAAGGTGCCATTAGGGAAGTAAGACATCGTTTATCAGGAGTGACAGATACAATCTATAAATTAGCATGCTCAGCCTGGGAGTCAGGAGGCAGAAATATCTATCACTTCCTCTCTGGCAGGCTGATACAGGCACACAAATTTGGCCAGTTCCCCAGACCATCATCCAGCCTCCAGAAGATCTGACGACCCAGAAGTGCTGGAGAGGCAGGAGGGGAAATTATGTAGGAGAGACCCAGAGAAGAATAGAGCTCCTGACTCCACCCCACCCTGTCCTTTGTGACCCGGGGACAAAAGGACCTCCAGCAAAATGGGGTTCACATCTCAGTCCAAAGGCACAGTACATTTTTAGACACACTGTCAAGGCATCTGAAATAGGATGAGTTGCAAAATGGCTGCAGTCCATTAGGCAAAAGCTGGCTATTTTAAGATACTTCTACTTCGTTTGTATCCAAAATAAAGGATAATCTATGGAAATTATATTTGCTTTTTATGTATATAAACTACTATCTCTCTGCTCAGTAAATGTGGGATCTTAGCCCAGCCCTGGGAGGTTCTGGTGGGTTTTGGTGATGCCTGGCACGACGTTTCTGTAAAAGACACACAAACAAGGACATTCACAACATTGCCGTGAGACGTTTGTCTCACTGAATCCATTTTCTACATTAAAAAAAAACAGGGAAGCTGACCCAAATGCTGGAAATGGGTTCATCAGGATGCCCCAGCATGGCCTCACTCCCATCCCAGGTAGCTGGGTCTCTGAATCAGCCAGTCCCTGTGGGGAGGAATGCCTGTCGGGGTGGCTGAAGGGACCACTCCCTCCAAGGCACATGGAAACTAAATGATTAGGGGGTTCAGATGGTGCAGCAAGGAAGACTGTTAAAGGCCTCGTAAATAAGAGCCCATGTAGACAGCAGGTGCTGTGGGGCTTTATAGGCCTATAAAACACCCTGAGCTGCCACGAAGGCTGGAAGGGATGGGTAGGAAATCTAATTTCACAGGATTTAAAGCAGGTGAGAGAGATATAAATGTGTATTTTTAATAGTAATTAATGCTGCCATTCAGAAGCACTTAAGCACTAGTTTCAGAGAGTTTGCAAGGGCTTGCCTCATAAATCACAGCCAACTACCTGCCTGCCCTCCTGGGCAGGGGAGCTGGACTACTGTTCCCTCACCTGACCTGGCCATGGCAGTGGCAGCATTTCCATTTCCAGGCAGAGAGCTCCGCATCGCTGCAGCCAGGCTGTTCCTGAGCCATGGCAAGCAGAGCCATCCCCAGCCGTCCTTCCAAACTGGGGGTCACCATGGGATACTGTCCACCTTCCCTCAAGGTTATCCCCTCTTCTTCAGAGACAGAGGGACAAAGCAGCAGTTTCTTCACACCAAGCTCACTCTTTTGCTGCGGGCTGCCAGTTTGCACCCTGCCTTGTAGGGTCATTTCTGCTGTGCAGGAAGTCAGGACCCAGGCAGCTCCTGCTGGCATGAATGGAAAGCAGAGGCCACTGTAGCCCACGGGGATGAGGTGGACAGTGGGGTGTGCACGGGAAACATACAGGAACTGGGCAATGGATTTAATCCATGATGTTTTGTGTCGTGCTGTGATTTCTAATGTGTCACCTGGACCTCTTAAGGCCTAATTCCATATCGTTCTTGGGTGGTGACAGAGGCCAGCATGGGCAGCTGGAGATGTGCCCCGTGCCTTATCATCCCCACGCATCCCAGGAAGCAGTCCCAGAGCTCCCAGCCCTTGCCGCGTTGTGTGCGCCCACTCCTGCCTCCCACGGCTGCAAGCGGGCAGCAAAGTAGGACAGCATGACTAGGGTCCCCCTCCAGGCCAGCCCCAGCGCTGTCCCAGCCTGGCCCCAGTACTGCCCACCTGCAGCCCAGTTCAGCCCCAGGCTTGTCCCACCCCTGCCTGGGAAGGCTCCAAGCGTGTGCCAGCCCTGCCCTCTAGTGTCACTTCTGCCACAGCCGCTCCTTGTAATGCAGATCGTTCCCCCAGCACCGCTGGTACAGATGTTCAGTTGGGACTTAGGTGTGACTGTTTCGGGAACAGCTTGGTTGTCACGACAGGGGAGCAGGAAAGGGGCAGGACCCAGGCTCAGATATTTGCCAGATGATGATGTTGTAATTTGGGGTGGAAGGAACTTGCTACTACCTTCAACTCCAGTCTCTGCCCATGGTCAAAGCAGGTACCCACCACTTCCACAGCCCAGGCAAAATCCTGAGGAAGTCAGGAGGGGGCAAGACAACCAGGAGAAACCTTCATTAATTATTTTTTCTGCACTTCCACTTATGCACAGTGAGACTATCCCAGCTGGGGATCCAGCATGCCCCAGATGCAGAGGGAGTCTGAGATATGGCCAATTTTATTAGCTGATGGGACACCTGCACTGCAGTAACTCAGGTCTGCAAAGCCCAGGGCCGCTTTGATGTGGTCGAGCCCCTTGTGGAGGTCTTGTTGGACCCCATTGCCTCTCTACAGAGCTGAGTCAGCATGGCTGCTCCAGGGACCTGGCACCAGACATCCAGAGAAGGAAGAGCCCAGGCAGTGCTGGTTTTGATCCAGCTTCAAAGCTAGTTTGGATCCAGCTGGGAGGTAGCCTCTTCTGGGCTGAGCTCCAGCAGATTCTGTATGAGTGCCCCATGTTCTAGGGTCCAGGAAGGTATCTGAGCTGGGTGCAGCTGGATCCAAGCACTTTCCAGCTAGTGTCACCAGGCTGCTGGAGGACAGCATGTGGGGGAGGCACCAAAGCATCTTTGCAGCAGATGTCTGGGCCAACAAAGCTGGCACAGAGCCACAGCTAAAAAATCCACCTAGACCAAAACTATTATGATTCCGCAGTGACACCAGGCTCCTCTGCACTGGACTCCCCTGGTTCTATGTTTTTCCACAATGAGACTGCAGCAACAGCTATTATCCTGCACAATGGAGAGTTACAGCAGCACAATCCTGCCAAGGCCATTTCTCCTACGAATGGGAGAGTCTGGAAAGAAGCTGTATTGTTGTGGGAAACACCGGTGCTAGAAACAGGTGTTGTTTGAGGACAATACTAAGAGATTACTCAATTGTCTCCCCCGATTCATGTTTACTACCCTAGCGGGTAGCTGATTAGCTGATTCAGCTAATCTTTTCTGATAAATCAATCTTAGATTTTGCATTGACCTTCTTCTCCTGTACTGATTATCAGCAAATACTAAATAATGGTATGACAGCTGAGACCTATTGTTACCAGGCAACATCTGTAGTTCAAACTTGAAGCCATGAAAGCTCAAGCTAATTTTGATGAGATACACAGCAAACCAGAGGAATCACCAGTAGGTCCAGTAAAGTAACACCCTTGTCACAATAAAGTAATACTCCTGTCACAGGTGAACTCTCCTGGGTTGTTGGTCCCTGCTTGGACACCATACCACCTGTACATAGTCTGAGCATACTCACACACATATGCATATGTACAGATATAAATATACTTATATGTTTGTATATATGTGTGTTTTGATACATACATGAATTTAGATTGATATCTTAACTTGTAAGCTCCATACTATATAAATGTCAGCATCAAGGATGTTTATATTAACTGGAAATCAGATACCAATGCTTGTAAGGAACAATAAATTCTTAAATACACTGGAATGACCTCACTGCTGAGCGGATTTTTTCCCATGTCCCATTCTAGGTAGTAGAATGAGTCCTGTTTTTAACACCAAACCGAGAAACAAAGCTGATGATGTTTTCTGCTGCTTTGTTTGCTGTTTACATGACTGACAGAGCGCCTATTCCTACAATAACACAGCAGTCGATATTTCCAGGTCTCCTGTGTGGCCAGGAAATGCAATCTGTGCTGTCTCACTACCGGCTTTGACGTACACTCCAAAGCCTATTGCTGTTTTATCAGCCAAGCTGCTGGCTATCAGCTGATTTGCATGCTTTCAGGTAGGTCACCTAATTTCAGTGGGAAGGGGAGAGCTCTCCCCTTGGATGAGCAGCGCCTCTCATGGTTAAAAAGGTTTTCTGATCACATAGGAAAGAATTAAATCAGATGCAGGAGTATATGTATGTGTGTATGCATGCCAGCAGCAGGCAAGGTGTCAGGTGTACCAGACACCAGCAGCAGTGCAGGCACCTTACAAGGCATGAGAGCAAGGACACTACCAGCCAAGCGTAGCCAGATTTCCCTACATGAAGAACTTGTCAAAGCCACTTATTTTCCCGGTTCAGACCTCCACCAGTGATAGTTGTTTATTTTGTAAGCGCTCAGGGAACATGAAGCAGCACACTCCTAAGCCAGGAATAATCCTTGCTGGCTCCTCACAGTATGTGCTACCATGTTAATACACAACCAGGCAGTAGGGCAGGAAAATACTGAGGTCTCATCTGCATAAAGAAGTGAATCTTTGCTGCCGTAGCATAATAAAGATGTTCTGTAAGGAAGTTAAAATTATTTATCTTCTCCAAAAACAAGGCTAAAAGGTAACTTCATCTGCCTGTAACCACTTGCTTGTGAAAAAATCAGCAAAGCTGTAACAAGATCCAGAGGTTGAAAACTTGAACCAGGCAATGCCAAGCATGAAAAGGAGTGTGCATTATTTAGTGGGAAAGAACCAGCCATCAGAACAACATTGCTAGTGTCCTATTGAATTCAGTCTCTGCAAGTATTTTTAATCAAAACTGATATTTTTTCCCATAGAAGATCAGCTTTAATTCAAGTAAGATTTAATTCAGGGAAAGCCTAAGACTGATGTTGTGCAGGAGGCCAGGCTACATTGTCTAAACAGCTTATATTAGCATTATAACCTATTTATTACTACCTTTACTCTGAAATTTCTAAATCACCTACAACTTTATACCACCTTCCCCCAAAAGCAAAGCATCCTTGTGAGACAGGTAGGCAAGCATGGCTATGGCAGAGTAATCCTGTTGGTCAGTTTTTGCACCTAGGAAAGCCTTTCTTCAAAGCACTTATCAAAGCCATTGCCATGCTGTAGACAAACTCTGCCTAGGGAGATTGACCAGCACAACTATCACAGAACTACCTGATTATTCGAGAACAAATCACTTTTATTTTGGAATACACTGACAGCACTGGGGAGTTATATTGGCAGAGGTGAGAGAGTTATTCTGGTCGATTTTCCCATGCAGACGTGCTGTACATATGTGATAGTGCTGTAGAATAATCCCCCAGGAGAAGCAACGAGGATTTTATTGATTGGGATATTTCAAACTTCTGCAGGCCAAAGCAATCTTCTGTGTGCTGAATGAGTGGACAAGATGCAGCTGAGGGCTGGGTTTTTTTGCCTTCTCCAGCTCCTGCATTTAGTTTAGAGAAGGCACTTTGGACAACACTAGCAAGTGGCAGAGAGGGGAAAAAATATTTGTATCCGATTGATTCTGCCAGAGGCACTGTCATTCTTGCAACATTAGTGGTAGGAGAGGTCAAATTCCTTGAAATTCAAGCTAAATATGTGATGCTGAAGCCACAGGTATGTATAACAGGCCACAAGGACCTATGGAACCAACCGAGTGCCCCACACTTAGGCTGTTTGCTTTCGTTTTTTTTTCCCTGACTGACACCATTTATGAGAGGAGTGCTGGGCCAGGCACTGGAAGAAGGTGGATGGGAAGGAACACAGGATATGAAGCAATGAGCAAATGCTAGCTGCACTTTTAGCAGCAGGATCAAAGCATGGCTGAGCTACAGGGAACACCGGCTGCTCATTTCGATAGCAGCTTTCCCTGCCTTAATGCCAGCCCCTCTGTCACAATCTCTGCTGTTTCCACGGCAGGAGCTGCAGGCCTGCATCCAGGGACTGTCACACTCCATGTGAGCTCAGGCAAAGCGCCGTGCATGGGATGGCTCTCCTGGCTGTGCAGGCAGAGTGGGGAGGTGGGTGAGGTGAGCAGGCAAAACTCACTTGGGGTTGCAAGGGCTCTACCAGGCACCTATCACAAGATACAAGGGTGAGAGCTGGTGCTCAGAACACAACACAGAACGCTCCATCATCCTGCAGGGCACTTATGTAGTCCAAACCAAGCACACCAGCACCCACTTTCTTTGTCCAGAGGGAACGTGATTCCCATCAGCACCCAGATGCTGCTTAAAAGGGAAGGGTTGTGAGAAAAGGCAGCATCGTCTACTAAACCAGCTGATGCACCTGGGAGAAAAAACAATCAAGTGTGACTTCAGAGATTTGAGAAAAGCATGTTATGCCTGAAATATTTTCCAGGCACACCAATTGGTCTAATTAAGTACATTATTTTTCTCCCCACAACCTCCACTATGCTTCTGTCCTTCCCAACTGTAAAACTGCTATGGGGGGCAATTAACGCTGCTGGCTTTGCCTCCAAAATCCTCTTAATTATGCCCTGTGGAAATTGCTGGGCCTCAGGACATTGCAGACCAGACACTTTGCAGCAGTCTCAGCTGAAACAAGAAGCGAGAGTCACACTGGCCAATGTTTGACAGAGCTCACTGCTGCCTCCCCTGCCACACAGAATCTGGCATTAATTTTAATTTATTTCAGCCTGTCCAGCAGTTCGAATTCACAACACGCTGGAGTTTGGTATTGAAAGGCTTCTTTGTTATAAAGCACCATTAAGAGAACATGCAAAGTTTTGGCATGTGAGTGTGGACAGATGGGTGTTTTATACCTGGAATGATGATGTGGGACTGTGGGATAACTGCTTTGGCATGAGAATGTGTGCAGCTTATCCTAGCACTCAGGCTACTTTGAAAGCAGTTAGCCCCTGTATTGTTTGCAATGTAGTGGGGTAGTGCACAGATCAGCACAGGCTGCACCTCAGTACTGGAGAGATTAATGGCATTGCCAGAGACATTCTCCTGGTTAGATATCAAAGTTATTGATGCAGGAATGGGAACTAGGCAGCCGATTCTTGTTTGTGCTGTCCTTGCCTGCACATGTCACCATGCCTACTTCATTTGGGTCTTATTGGGAAGGTTTTATTTACTTTCACAAAATGCAAACCTGTTTTCTGTACAGAAGGCTTAGGAAGCAAAGAACACTCCGCTTTTGATGGGATGTGGGCAAAATCCATGCTAGCAAACCAGTGCATGTCCAGCACCCAGATCCCACTTGCTCCAACCAGCACACAAAGGATGCTGACACGAGCCAGCAGAGCAGTGCTATTCCTGACACAAGAACTGCTACCAGTCCCCTCCTGCCACCCACTGCCCAGCAATGCCAGGTGGATACAGTGCTGGTCACCATTAATGACCACGAGCATGGCAGCCCCTCCCCAGCAGTCCCACAGCAAGACCCTCGCTCCTGGCTGTGGAGGGTGCCCAAGGGATGTCCTTGGGTGACTGTTCTTCACTAAACTGCCACAGTTGCTGCCCCTGTTGTCCCAAAATAGGTTCTTTCACCCTGTGTGCAAGATACCAATCCATATACAGAGTTGAGGTATTTGATTTATTTACAGTTCTGCATGGAAAGGGGTGCTGGGTAGCAAATCCACAAGGCCATCATGACAGCTACCAAAACTTTTCACTATTCACACATTTTAGCAAACAAAGCCATTGTTTGCTACAGAACAAAACTAATTCATTGGCTACAGGTTGCCTAGGTTTTTTATTAAATAGTATTCTATCTTCTATCAGTTGATGATTCTCTCACTTCTCATGGTAATTAGTCCTCATGCTCAGTCTTTCTCTTCTTTTGAGTCGGTGGGTTTCCTGAGTTGCTGGCCCATGAGTCGGTGGTTGTAATCTCCCCCTGTTGGAATTACCTTTTACCCAGTTGGAGCTGATATCAGCACAGTTGCTGATTTGTCTTTAGTTATTTCTTCCTCATCTTAGGGGTCCTGCCAAATGTCCTTGGGACCTGTAAATTGTACATTCTTTGTGTCCCCTGTCAGCTTGCCCCCCAAAGCTTTGCTAACCTTCACCTGGGTCTGAGATCGTTGAAACATGTCTAGACCTAAACTTTAATAAGGCTATTCTGCCGACAAGTAATTTCATTCTGACACCCGAGCATCACTTAGAGCTTGCTTGTTCGCTACTCTCTGTTCCACGGATTAAATCGCCTTTCTTGTTGATTCGGCCTGAAAGTATACAAAGTTCAAAATCAAAGAACATCCTTTCTTAAGGCACTTTTTATAAATCCCGTATTTTGCAGTAGCCGCGCTGCCCCGGAGTGGGGCGGAGCGGGCGGCGGGGGCCGGCCCAGGCCCTCCCCCGACATGGCGGCGGGGCCGGGGCGGTGCCGAGCGGCGCCCGCGGGGCGTGAATAAAGGGCGGCGAGCTGCGCCGCGGCGTTCTGGGACCGGCGGCGGAGGCGGTGAGCGGGGCCGGCGGCGGCGGGAGGAGGCGGGGGCCGGCGGCCGTCCCCGGCGGCCCNGGGCGCCCTTCCTGCTGCGGGCGCTGCGCATCGCCGTGGTGGTCTGCCTCTACTGGTTCACCTCCATCGCCATGGTCTTCCTCAACAAGTACCTGCTGGACAGCCCCTCGCTGCGCCTCGACGCCCCTCTCTTCGTCACCTTCTTCCAGTGCGCCCTGACGGCCGCGCTCTGCCTGGGCCTCAGCCTGGGGGCGGCCTGCGGGCCCCCCTGCGCCGGCCTGCCCGCCCTCCGCCTCGATCCCAAGGTGTCCCGCAGCGTCCTGCCCCTCTCCGCCGTCTTCATCGGCATGGTCACCTCCAACAACCTCTGCCTCAAGCATGTCGGCGTGGCCTTCTACAACGTGGGGCGCTCCCTCACCACCGTGTTCAACGTGCTGCTCTCCTACCTCCTCCTCAAGCAGACCACCTCCTTTTATGCCCTCCTGGCCTGCGGAGTCATCATAGGTGAGGGGGAGCAGCAAGGGCTGCACCCATCCTGCATCCAGCCCGGGAGAGACGGTGGTGGAGTGTCTTTCCCTTGGGAAGTCATCCCCATCTGCGCAGCAGTTCCCTGGTGACGTGGGGTAGCTCAGGGCTCACGCCTTGCTCTGTCTCTGGCAACCAAATTTGTGTGTCTGGAGGATGTACGTAACTCGTTAAAAAGTGCTCTCATTTGACATAGCTCCCTTTTTCCTTTGAGCACTAAAACCTATCTACTCTCTAATGAAGTTTAACTTGCCTTACCTTTTTTCTTCTTCCCCCTGTGCAGGCCATAAAATAGCAGGTGGCTTTCTCCCTGTTCCCAAGTCTTTGTTGATTATTAACTTTGGTAACAATAACATTTATGTCAGCACCACTGGGACCACACAATAGAGCCAGCCAATTGGTTTTTACAACAGGCTGAATGCATGTGATAGAGGGTTAGCTGATCAAGCCAAGCATAAAACACCACCAGAAGATCTGGTTGTGTGGTTAGGATGCAGGGCAAGGCATTGACTGGCTTAGCAGGAATGCTTGTAAGTCTTCCATTCCAAAGGCAAAGTAATGCCAAAAGCTACCTTCCACTGGAGGGTCATTTAGATGCCAAGAATGGTGAAATGTTGATTTCAGTCTGGTTCCAGGTGTGCATGTGTTCACTTTAGTGTTAGACAAGTGGATGGAATCAGATGAAAATAAGAGAATCTCATCTCCTTGGAAGAGGTGAGCAGGAACAGAGCTACTGTATTTTCTACCCAAGTGATGCAAGCAATTGCCTTCAGCTAATCTTTTGTTCAGGCATTGCCCAGAAGTATGGTGCCTGGCAGCCTGACAGGATTTCTCAAAGACTGATACTCTGTCCTCGTGGTTCCGTCTCTTTTCACCATGAGAGCACTGCCTGTGTGCCCATAGCAGCAGAGCTGAGCATCCTCTGTGACCTGACACAGCGCCCTGCCTGTCTGCATTGAACACATTTGTATCTGGGCTTAGTATCAAGCATGTTAGATGCTTTGCAGGCAACTTCCCAGAAAACCTCCACCAAGAAGCAGCTAATGAAAATGTGATGCAGTGCTCTTTCAGTAGCTCATCTGCCTTTTATGTTTTGCTTATGAGCTGGATGGGGAGAGGTCTCCCTCTCTGCCCTGGACATGCAAAGCCTGTAGCTTCTGTTTTGGAGGTGGTTAAAGAGTGCTTTGCCCATTAAAGTTTAACAAGAAGATCCTGAACACTGTTTCTGCCCTGTGATTTTTTTTTTTTTAATCATGCTTAATATTACATCCATGTTTTTACTATCTTTCCATCTTCTTCTGTGACCTGTCTGTTCCTTCCTGTTAACAGCAGAGAAAAGTCTATGAAGTTGGGTTTTTTTTCAAACTTTGAAGAATATTTTTTCTACCTGTGTGTCAGTTTTCAGCCTTTTCAGTTAAAAAAAAAAAAAAAAAGGTCTCCTGAAAATTACCTATGTGCAAAGACTAGCTGGAATAGTAGTTTCTGAGCTAGCACTGCTGCCCAGTGTGAGAATTAGTCCTCTGAGGTTGAATTACCTACACAGTAAATTTCCTCCACTCCCAAAATAAGCCTTCCCAGGACACTATTAATGATATTTTGTGGATTCACTTAAGAGAAGGGGGAAGCTCTTAAGCCTGTCTCTTGTTGTTGTTCACTATAAAGTTAATGGTGAATTTTTGACTGTATGTTTTGAGCCTTTCAGCAGTGGTTCAGATGATGCCTGATTTGTTTGGTTGCAGGTGGCTTCTGGCTGGGTGTTGACCAGGAAGGAGCAGAGGGCACTCTGTCATGGACAGGTATATTCTTTGGGATCTTAGCAAGCCTTTGTGTCTCTCTCAATGCCATCTACACCAAGAAGGTGCTGCCTGTGGTGGATGGTAGCATCTGGCGCCTGACCTTCTACAACAACATCAATGCTTGTGTCCTGTTCTTCCCCCTCATGATGCTTCTGGGCGAGTTCCGCACCCTCTACCACTTTGACAAGCTGGGGAGCCCCAGTTTTTGGGGCATGATGACCCTGGGGGGAGTGTTTGGTTTTGCCATTGGGTATGTGACTGGACTTCAGATTAAGTTCACTAGCCCACTCACCCACAATGTGTCTGGGACAGCCAAGGCCTGTGCCCAAACAGTGCTAGCTGTTATCTACTTTGAGGAGACAAAGAGCTTCTTGTGGTGGACAAGTAACTTGATGGTTCTGGGGGGCTCCTTTGCCTACACGTGGGTGAAAGGACTGGAGATGAGAAAGGTGCAAGAGGATCCTAACGTCAAAAGCGGCGAAAGAAATGAGACTGGTGTGTAGGCGGCTCCTGCACCTCTATTTTTGTGCCTGGGGAGGATAACCTTGGTGCTCCTTTCATCCTGGGGAGAAGAAGAGCAAGGAGCAGGAAAAAATGCACCTGCAAAGTGTATGGGGAACTGTGTCAAGAACCAGAGCCAAAGGCCTGACTAGATCATGTTTTATCTCGCCCCATATCAGAACTGAGGGGAGCATGTATTGTAGAGATCAATTTGGGGGTTTTTTTTGTGATTGTTTTTTAAAATGGATGTTGCTATTGACCTAATCTGGGAAATTTGCATCTCTGGGGAGAGGGGTGAGGGGGGGGGTTGGACTCAAATCAAACGAAGACTGGGATGGGAGCTTTGTGTAGTTAGGGATCTAGAATTAACAGAATGACTGCAATCTGAAATTATAAAATCCTGAACCTCCAGGTAAGGAAGAGGCAAGTAGCCAGACTGTTTGGGATAGACTTCAGTAAACTGTTCTGCTATATAAGGTTTTTGCAACAGCTGTTTTTCCTGTTGCCCCATTCAGTGAAGAGGATGGAAATTCTCTCACTTCTGGCTATGTATAAGTCTAAGCAACAGCAGTGCCTCCAAAACGCCTTTCCAAAGAGTCAGTATCACATCCTTCTGAGGTTTTTTCCTGTGTTGCTCTACACCTGGTTTCTCAGTTTGACGAAGCATGCTAGGACTCAGGAATTAGAATTCTCATTCTCTCTGCACCGTGTCCAGGAAGGGAGAGCATGCTCGCTCCAGTGGCCTTTCTGGTGGAGGAGTGAGCTTGGCCTTTGTGTCTCTCTGTGAGAAGCAGGAGTGGAAAAGTTACTCTGAAAGGCTTGCTGCTGTAGGGTGGGGATCCCATTTCACTGGGTTCACAACATTTCTCTTTACCCTCTTTGTAGGGGGTAGGTTTGTATTGAACATGGGATTGTTACTGGTTCCCTTCTTTCAGGGGGCTTGTTCCATGTTTACTTTGTAGCTCCCTAGAGGGAGTTTGCTGTTTGCCTTTTTATTTGTTCATTTTAAACACCACCATGGCCAGCTCAGCGAATGCTTCAATGCAATGAGTTTAGCTCAACTGCATCAATCCCTTTGCTTGGAACTTGCTGCTGAACAGTTGTGAAGCAATCTCTGCCCACCCCCCATCTGGTTCTATGTAATAGTCTGTGCTGCGATTTCTGATCCCTGGGGTCAGCGGCAACATCCTGCCAGCTGTGATGTTGCACCAGCTTTCTAAATCCCTGGCCATTTTAAACGCAAAGTTACTCTGATAGCGATCCTGGGCAGTCCATGCCATTGCTTCACACCCTGCCCCAAGGATCCTGCATGATGTACCATGCCCCGTGAGTGGTGTCTGGCCACACCTACAGAAGAACACTCCTTTTCTGCCCAGAATATGTTCCTGTTGAATTTG
>VZTJ01003350.1:51665-78724 GCA_013397795.1 Orthonyx spaldingii
GGGCCGCGGCTCGGGCGGCGGTGGCGATGGCGGCGGCGGCCGCGCTGGGCCCCGCGCCGGCCCTGTGCCGCTCCGTGCACTGGTTCCGCCGCGGGCTGCGCCTCCACGACAACCCGGCGCTGCAGGAAGCGCTGCGGGACGCCACGTCCCTCCGCTGCATCTATATCCTGGACCCCTGGTTCGCCGCCTCCTCCGCCGTGGGCATCAACCGCTGGCGGTGAGTGGCGCCGGGCCTGCGGGCCGCGGGCGGGACGGAAGGGCTCCCGCGGCACCGGAGCGCCCTGGGCGCGGCGTGGGCCGTATCGGTCAGGCCGCTGCAGCACACGCTTGCGTGTCGGGCCCGCTCACTGGTGGCCCCGGCCCTCTCCGCGGGAGAGCGGTTGTGCTGCGTCCGCTCGGCCTCGCCGCGGTTCTCTCAGCCGTGCTGCCTGACTGTGTGGGAGGATGCCTTCAACTTTATGTAATGTCATTAGATTGTCTCCTTATCAGTAGGGCGAGTGTATGAGAGCAGCAATCTATGGACATTTAGCTTTGGGAAACCCATTTCCCTGAATTTAGAGACAAAGGCAAAGAATTCTCAGCTTCGTGGCTGCACCACGCTTTCCCTCTGCTCTGCGGCTGCCGGGCGCGCGTAAGCATGTGCACACACAGCTCCCTTCCTCCCATCCCTCACATTTTTTGGGGAAATACACATCGGCCGCTGCTAAGAAAGTAGAGATGAAGCTGTGTGGGCTTTTCCTCATCTCTGCAAATGGAAAAATGTATAGCATGAGTCATGTCTGTGCAAAGATCAAGACCTCATGTACCTGTAGCCAGTAACATTACATAATGCTGTTGTGTCAGTTTCAGCAGCCTAAACATTTGGAAACCAAATCCAGGTAGGGATTCTCCTGGGCAAGACTCCCCTGCATACAAGTGAAGCAGATTTCCCACTACCCTCTCAGAGGAAGTCGACGGACAAGCACTTGGCTAAAGATCCTTTGAGAGCGCTTGGAAATGTCACGTGGCTGTGCACTAGGGAAATTGGAGTTGTAATTGATTGCCTCTGCTGTGCACCTTAGCTTCACCTCAAGGAATGGGATTGTATGGGTCATATCTATGTGTTTCTAGAACCCCACAGCAGAGAATGGCTTAAAAATTGTAAATGCACAGAAATTACCTAAGTGTAGACATTCAAGTTACAGAAAATTGTGACTTCTGTTGTAGGAGTCTGAAGTGAGCTTTCCATAGACCAGACTTTCTACAGGCAGCAGCAGACAGAAATGCCTTTCACGTGCTGCTGTTGTTGCTGACTGTCCTCATTTGGAAGAATCAAAGTGGTGCCACAACAGATTAATTGCTGATCTTTTTAATCCTTATTTGTTTCCACCAACATTGCAAAGGGAGAGAAGCAGTTAGTAGTCGTCTTTATATTATAATCATGGAATATATAAGCAAGCAAAGTTTTTTAAAATAATATTTTCTTGGAGGTGTGGAGCTACATCAGATGTCAGAAACTAGCACTACTGGCTGTTAGACAAAAAACATATTAGCAAGTTACTTATGTTGGCCACAGTTCCATTCATTTCCATTGGGAGCCTTGGTTTTGTGTTGCTATTTTTTTAAATCCAAATACTTGTATTCAGAGTTCTGTTCTCCAAAGGCCAATGCTTGTATTTTACCTATTTCTCACAAATTTATCATGTTGAAGATCGCTTGTTATTTAACTACATGGCATATGTGAGCCATATAGGACTAATGCTTGTTAAAATTTTTAGAACACCTGGGAGAGTTGATGCTCGTATTTAATAAATGAAAAGTGGGCTGGGGCTCAGGGAGTGGTTCATTTAGGTTACCTGGACCTGGTTCTGGGTGTTATCCTTTGTGATAGAGTCCTTCTTTGATAGTCTCCTTCTTTCTGTGAAACCAGCACTCTTTTCTCCCTCAGGAAGTGCAGAGTGAACTTGCTCCATCTGGAAGCTCTCAGTTCACGTTATGGGAGGTGCAGCTGAGGAGAGAGAAGTTGCCACTTGGCAGTGCAATTGTAGCTTAGCTGTGGGTGGTCTTGAGGGAGCTGAGGGTGGATACTTGCTTCTGACAGATCACACTGCAGAGTGGGCATGGAGGACTGAGGGAAAGATGAGGGTTGGCAGGCTCACTTACAAAGGGTTGTGTGTTTGCTAGCAGTCCCAGGTGCTGAAGAGAGACTAAAGTTTTAAAGCTGGTGTCTTTTGCAGAGTTACACAAAACAAAGTGAACTTACTATGTAGGTGAGGTGATGTGTGACTGGGAAAGCAAATATTATCCATTTGGTGTTTTATAGCTGTGTGGGGGATCAGTAGGACATACCATTAAATGCAGAAAGCACTTACATGGCTTTTTAGAGTTTTGGGGTGAGAGGGAATAGATAAATACATGCTCTCATTTCTGTGCCTTCATGGTGCAAGGTGAGTTGCAGTCCTTTTTGCAATTATTCAAAGTACAGATGATTCTTGCCTCGGGAGATCTTGGTGCTCAGTCTTGTGCTGCTGATGAGATAGGAGAGTACATTTCTCTGCTGTGAAATGGCACATTTGTAGCTAGAACTGTAAAACCTGCACAGTTCTTGCAGTATTTCATTACTTTCCTTGCAGTAATGCATCAGAGTTTTTCTACTTCATATGCAAAATCCTTCCTTGCCCCTAAACCTGTGAAAAAATGTACAGCAGGGAATTACATGGTTTATGCTTTTCTCCATGTAATGTGGAGAGAGCAGTTGACAGGGGTGTTCTCCCACATCTGAGGGAGAACATGGGAAGTGGGTTGCAGTAAGAAGAAAATCCTGGAAACTTCTTGGATCTGGACAAGCACAAATTGCATATGAGTGAATGGGAACTGGTTGATGCTGCAATCTCACAGAAGTTGTTAGACAGACCAGGGATAAATATGAATTCTTGTTTTCTGGTTCTTGTCCAAACTTCCAGTTTGATTTGGTGATGCAGGTTTGCTGGAGTTCCATGCAAATTCGTATTTGTCTTTTAGCTGTAACCCATCTGACTGACACTAATTGCTGTTTTTTCTTCTCTGCAGATTTCTTCTCCAGTCTCTGGAGGATCTGGACAACAGTTTAAGGAAACTGAACTCTCGTTTATTTGTTGTGCGAGGGCAGCCAACAGATGTCTTCCCCAGACTCTTTAAAGTAAGAGAATAATTTTTGGAGCATAATGAAGAAAATTTGATGACCAGGTGCTAAACTTACTTTCACTTGCTAACAATTGGTGATTCCCTCGACATCTCTTTAATTATAACTAGTTCTTCACTATAACAAACTTTCCTCCTTAACTACAACTAACTACTGTCCATAAGGGCCAGCTCGGGAGCCAGATCCACCCGTGAATTTAGACTTGCAAAGAAATGTAGTTGTAGGGTGTAACCTAGTATCTTTTAGTAACCTTGTATCGTGGAAAAGCTTCTCTTTTTGGATGGTGGTCTTAAACTTGGTTTCTCTGAGTCACCTCTCATAGGGCTGCACTGTGACACACAGACTCTTCATTGTTGAGAGCTTCTTCCCTACTGACCATTTGCTTATTGCAGTTTTTACTTAGGACGATTGCTATGTCCATCCATAGACCTTTACAGACAACAAAAGAAAGTACACTGATTTGTATGTGAATTGCAAATAGGATTTTGTGTTAAAATTTCAAAATTCAAGAGCTGTTATGTTACTGACCTTTCTTTTCTTGTTCTGTTCAAGACTGCATTTTAGTCATCTCAGCAGCAGAATATAGCTTGGGTCCAAGCTTCCTGCTGAGGTACTGTTTAGGATGTGGAATATGCAGTTACCTTGGTGGTCAATGATGGATTGTGGGGTACATTTCTAAAGTGATGTGTCAGTGCTGCAGATGTCAGGGCTAACAAGAGCGTCTCCTTGAATATCAAGGCTTCTTATACAGTATCATTCTTCTCTATCCTGCTCTAAGGTTGTATTTTCCAATGTCTTTGAAGCTTTTTGGCAATGTCTTTTATAGTGTTACAAAACTAAATGAAAAAGACCATTGCTCCCAATAGTCCTACGAGTTGGGGTTGTCATGTGGGCTGTGCCTTACATATGGTTGGCAGAACTAGTGTCCCCAAATCCTGCAATAGACCTGCTGCTGAGAAGGAGAGGTAGACTTGAATCTGTACCCTCCTTCTGTAAATGGTTCTGATGTGTATTTTCTGGAGGAAGGCAGTCAGTACTGGACTGTGCAGATGAGAAGGGGCACTGATACTTATTTTGGCTTCTGCATCTTAACACATGACACAAACTATGTGCTGCTTTTAGCCTTTTCAGAGTCTGGATTATTTTTATCTTTTGATCTGCAAATAGGTTCTGGCTAGAAGTAGTTCATGCCCTCTTTAGTTCAGGGTATTCACAGGATAATTAAAACTTTATTGGAGAAAAATGCTCACTTTGGTTAAAGAACAAAAACTAGTTGGCAGAGTCTGAAGTTTGGAGAGATTGTGTAATCAGCCAGAACTGCTTTTTGCTGCAGTCTGTTTTGTCTGGGCAGGTGAGTTGGTCAATCTCAGATGTGCTGTAACAGAGTTGAAAAAAGCAGAGGGAAGTTTATGCTATTACATGGGAAATGTATGACTTTCCTACCGATTGAGGCTTCTCCAGAGCTGCTGCACTGCACAGTGAATTAGCAGCAGCTCGTGCCTTTGCTGTCAGCTTTTGTGGAGAGGAGAGTTATGTCACATTTCATACTGCAATACTTAGAGCTAATGTAATTTCTGCTCTTGCTGCCAGCAGCTGAGCTACGTTGTCACTACCAGTCACTGCAAAGGCGCTACTGTGCATGGATACCGTGACAAGTTTACTTGTTAGCAATGTGTTCATCTTTACAGAAGTTTTTTGTCTCACTCTTTCTGAATAAACGTCTGTAGTTTTACTTCTTCTGTCAAAGTGCGCTGTTTGTTCACTGAAGTGTTTTCACAATCCCTTTGGTGTTCTTTTCCTCCTGCAGTTTTTCTTTGCTCTAGGTTAGATACTAAGAGGCAAGTCATCAGTCATGACTTTTCTTTTGTGTATCTGCAGCAATTGACTGTTGTACAGGTAACAGGTTTTCTGGTTGGTTGTGCTCTGCTTCCTGTGTACTACTGCATCACATAGAGCAGTGGCCTTCTCAAAACTGTTGGAAATACATCAATTTAAAGTGCTGGATGTTTACCTAAAATCTCTGTAAGCCTTAATGGTTTTTTATTCCATTCCGTTCTTTCAAGGTAGTAATGTGTATTTCTTTGAGACCAAACCCATCTTTTCCAAGCCTTCCAGTTGATGCTGGCTTTCTTGTAAAAGAAAGAAAAGTTTAAAATGAAGCTGTTAAATCACATAGGAGCAGAGCAGGGCCTGGAATATGTCTTGTCTGACCCCTGCTCTGAGTTATGGATACTGTCATGTTCTTACTTTGAAAAATGAGTGGAGGATCTCTTTGAGATGTACATTCAGTGGTACATAACTGGTTAATTTCTCTGTCCTTCCTAAAATCAATTTTAGGACTGAATCTGCAAGTTTAGAAATGATGGGGGCTTGTACAGTTGTTTTCTGCTTCTAAATTCCTTTCCCCATCTTTGGCATTATTTTTAATGGTCTTCAGGGAATTAACCACATTTGTTCTTTGTGCTTTGTTTCGCAGGTAGAAAAGACTCCTGTATATACAGGGGTGATTTAGACTGTCTCACTTGGAGAATGTGGTTCTTAGTTGTGTGAGGGTTTTTTTAAGTGTCTGTAGATTTCAGGTTGTGTTTGCTAAACAAATCTATGGGCTGCTGCTCTGCTTGATGGATGTCTTGGGAGGGTCGCTGTGGAAACCATTAAACCTCTTCTCATAGGATTCATTTTCTGAGGAAAACTAGGCCATAGACTTTGAGAACAACCTGTGCTCTGGAAAAGCGTGGAAGAGGCTGAGTGCTCTTTCATGAGGCCTATACCGTGTAGTTTGTGAGTAATCTATTAAAGGTACGAAGATCAGAATAAGTGCATGGCTTGACTAGGGGTATTGGAACTGGGTGATCTTTAAGGTTCCTTCCAGCCCCAACCATTCTATAATTCTACGATTCTAAAATAACTCCAAAAAGGGCAAGAGTTTAAATCTGAATAGCAGTATCTTACTCTACTGTGCAGACCAGAAGGGTTCATTCATTTACCATCCCATGTCCTGCATTTCCCTGTTTCTTGCTATTTGGGTTGGAGATTGGTTTCCTATTGTGTGATGTCTTTAAAGAGACATAGGAAAAATTTAGAATGGATGGGTTTAACTTAATGTCTCCACATAAAAACACAGGAGGTTGAGCAGAACTTCTGTTGAAAGAGTTTTCTGAAATGGTTTTTCTGAAAGTGCTGAAAGAGGATGGTAAGGTTACTTTGGGACAGCATGTGCAACAAAACGCAGTGTTGGTAGGCTTGGGGACTGAGATGAAACCTAAGAACAGTAATAGGTAAGAACTGAACCTCCTCTGATGTATTTTAAACCTGACCTCTACAAATTTGCATAGCAGATGTGATATTTGCTGGAGCTGATAAAACAATTGTTTCTTTGGTTATCTCAAATCCAGATTGCTGTTCCTCACAGGAACACTCTCAAAGCTTCCAGGACTTTAAACTGCTCAGGAATTCTGAAATCTTCATTTGTAATTATGCTAGTTAGAAGGAGTCTTCTGTCTGACAGCTAGGTATATTGTTTTTCTTGCAGGAATGGGGAGTGACTCGTCTCACCTTTGAATACGACTCGGAGCCCTTTGGAAAGGAGAGGGATGCAGCTATTGTCAAACTGGCCAAGGAGGCCGGTGTGGAGGTGGTGATAGAGAACTCCCACACCCTCTACGACCTGGACAGGTACGGAGAGAGAGAGGGCAGAGGTGCCCCTGGGCTAGGCTGGGATTGTCATGTCTGCAGAGACTTCAGTCTCCTCCACTACACTGATCACTGTCATCCTGAGTGAGCCTACAGGATTACTCTGCACTTTTGATTAGAGCACGTCAAAGTGCTGACAGTGACGTGAACATACAGAAAGGTGTTGCCTCAAGCTTATTAAACTCTGTACTTGACTGTCATTTAATTTGCTCAGCTGTGTCCTATTGATTGCTCTCCTTGAGCATATCCTCAATGTATGGACTGCTTTTTCTTGCTTCATTGTAATAAAGGTAGTTGAGCTGTTGTCTGAAACAGGTTACAAAAGCAGGGCTTTTAACTGATGGATGTATCAGGACAGCCAGAAGAAGTAAAACAAGGTAGATTGGGACAAACTTTCCTTATTCTAAAACCTGAATGCTTTGTCTTTGTTGTATGTTTGCTGTGGGGGAGGTTTATTTTAATGTTGAGTTTTATATATTTACTTGTATGTATAATATCTCTCTATATATATGATTTTAAACAGTGGTGACAGTCTTTCAGCTAAGACTCTAGGGTATGCTTGACTTCAATGTCAATACAGTGTTTCAGTACTATTCTTACAGGTTGCTTGCTTTTTTTTCTTCCCCCCCCTTTCTTTTTCCCCTTTTCTTTCTGATGTGACTTGTGCCAGTAATGCTGAATGTAGATTTTCTCCTGTAAAACTTTAACATCCATAATTTCTTATGGCAAGGAGCTTTGCAGTTAGCACATACTGTGTGGAAATGTTTGTCTTTGGAGTGAGGAGGATTCCTGAACCTGTCTCCTGAGCAGGTGCTGCTTCCTAATTCTGCATTAGAAGACCATGTTAATTACCAATGTTTATTACATCCTCACTCCTCCAATGTCAATGGCCATCACATTCTTTTTCATGTCACCTATGTCATTTCCAAGGTGGAGAGTCATAGTTCATTTAAGTTTTCTGGTGGAATCTGTTCTATGTATCTTGTAAGTTTTATCCCTTTCTTTATACTTCTGGGTATTTCTAGAGATGGAGAGCAGTGGTGAAAACTACTAGTGTGCAAAATGCAGGAGAAACATGGATTTTTACAGTGGTATAATATGTCCTGTCTTTCCCTAATAGTCAGTAGCATTATTTCTGCTCTTTCTGAGTGCTGCTTAATATTAAACTGATGTCTCAGGGGTTCCTTCCAGAATGGTCATAGCTATTTGAGAGGCTGCTACTGTATAAATAAGTTTAAGATGCATAGCTATGCATATGGAGAAACAACATGACCAACACTGCAATTCCATCGGGTATTTTTGTCGTGTGGTATATAGGGAAATTTTGAAATTGCCTTTTATTTTTAGCTATCCCAGATAGCTTATTACGTCAGTAAACTTTATCATCATGCTCTTTTTTGCCCCTTCACAGATATTTTATAAAAAATATTGAGCAGCACAAGCCCAAGCTCAGCTCTGTGTAGGATTTCTCTTCCTGTTGGAAAAATAGATTCCTTCTCTAATTCTGTATCTCAAAGAATTTTCTGTCTGTGTGGACCTTTTCCTTTATTGCAAATTATTGTGGTTTCTTTAAATTTTTTGAGTGAGGTATCTAGTCAGATGGCTTCTCAAAATCCACATAGGATATATCAACTGAATCTCCCTTGCCCCAGGCTCAAATGTCTCATAGCTTTTTAGGCACAACTTCGCTTTACCAAGGCCAAATTAACCCTCCAGCATATTTCATATACTCATGCATTCACTGTTTCCATTAGTATTTTCTACCCATCTGCCTAATGCTCATATCAGTCTATTTATTTGTCCCTCTGATGCCCCTGAAATGCTTTTAATATCTGGAGTTGCATTTGCTTTCTTTTTCCCTCATACTATTTGGACAGTTTTATATTACATGCAGCAGCTATTAGTTTGTGTATTTCATGACGTCTTTTACAATTTCTGGGTGAATATTTGGTGGCCCTGGCAAGCTTTTGTTTTTCAAGCATAACATTGTTTTGTGGCACTTTTTCCTGATCTCCCAGTCTGTCACAGCATCTGATACATTTTCTTAAAAAAAAACGAGTCATAACCTCCCTAGATACCTCCATAGTGAATACACCTGCAAGAATATATGCAGGGGTTTTTTTGTGATATTAGGAGTTTCTCCTTTCTTTAATGACTTGATCACCTCTTGGTCCTGTAAATATCCTGGAATGTCTGTAAAGGGGATGTTTTTGGTTGTTTTTTGGTTTTGGGGTGTTTTTTTGCTACTTATGCTTTCTTTAAAAGGTTTCTCAATCTTTCATTTAGATTAGGAGGTGCAAGAAGGCTGTGGTTTTTCATTTAACCTACCAAATTTTGGTGGGTTTCCATCTTTGTCTTCATTTTTACAAAGGATTCTGCCTTCTGTTATCTTTGCTGATGCTATTCTTTAATTGTTTTGACTCTTGTGATCTTTCTGAAATACTTTTTCACATCAATATGGCGTTGTTGCTCCTAGAAAGGTGTTAAACTGGTGCATGCTAAAGTCACAGTTGGAGCAGTAAAGTGATAACTAACATTTTCAGCTATACCTTAGCACTGTCTTAAGACCAAATCATGAATTGACACTCCTTGTGGGTTCTTGATTTCTTGCTCCATGGAGCAGTCATTTACGGCAACTAGAAAACTGGGGTTTGGCAGGTGATGCAGTGTGATAGATACCCAGTCTGTGTGGATGTACTTGAGCCTCTTGTTACTCTGACATTTCCTGGTTCTTAGCATCGCTGAGATTTCTCAGCAGGTGGTAATTCAGTTTGGATACCGTATTTCTCCTGGAAGTCTCAGAGTATGTCTCTCCCCAGCTGTGTTACCCAGTCTTCTAACTCATGGTATGTGTTGTCCCTCTGTTCACCCTAATGTTTTTCCTGTTTAATTAGCAGGTGGTAATAATACCTGGTGGTGGCATCCTACTTCTCATCTTTCTTTAATCAGGTTTCTGACAAGATTGTCAGCCTGGTTTCAAACAATTTAGACTAATATTTCACTCCTACGTAAATGAATTCAGCACTTCTCCTCTTGTCCCCTGCAGTGTATTCCTGGTACTAACCTCCACCAGTTCCTTTTAAGCATTTGCCAAGAGCCTGTTCAGTTAACTTGTGAATTTGACCAGTTTTACCCAGTAGGAACATTACAACATGCCCCTTGTTGGCACTGCCAGCATAACTGTGCGATTGTCAGAGCATCCTTCCTCTCATCTTCCCCAAAACAAGGAGAAGGGTATAGAAAATGAACATCAGTGCTGGAAATACTCCTAAGAAAATCTGGGCATTCCCAGTCAAGATTAGCAATGTTCAGATTGTAGAAGTCAGACAGAAGATAATCTCTTGGGTATCAGCTTAGCCTGCTCAAAGCCTTTACTTGATGATTATTCTGTCTGACAACTTCCAGATGACCGGTTGTTTTGTCTCTTCCCTGGATCTGCCTGGTTTCTCCTCCTTAGGATCCAAATCCTTTGTAGTGTGTTTACCGATGGTCAGCACTGTGGTTTCTGTAATCCCAGGCAGGCTGCGTTGTTCAGCGGGAGTAGTTTAGGTCAGAAAAGAACACTGTGATCTCGTGTGTTTGTAGCATGCATCAGGAGCAGCTTTTCCTCAGATACCTTAGCCTAAGGCTGAAGTGACAGTACAATATGTTCTCATAGGAGCATGTGTTAACTTAAAGGAACCAAGAATGGGGAAGCGTGCATACCTTGGTGGTTCTGCTGTTCAGTACACTATGCCAAAAAGGTGGGTTATTGCTAAGAAGGTTTAGTCAGACTTCTGCCTGCCACATCGTTATCCTCTCCTGTCTTGCATGGTGCTCTGATGTCAGGTGTTTTCCCCCACTGCCGATACCCAGCCTGTCATCAAGTCACTTCTTCATCTGCTCAGCATGTGTTTCCGCAGAAGTTGAATTGTTTGTTCTTTGTTCAGCATCTGTTGGATGGACAGATCAGTTGGTTATCTCTCCATCTCCTCTTTGAATCTGTAGAAATACCCCTTGTCCTCCGTACATGAAGCCCTCCATGAGCTCTGTGGAGCGGGGATTTAGATCAGAGTAATTGCATAAGCTGGCAAGGCTAACGAAACAGTCCGCGTGAATTGGTGCTGGGTGCGTTGGGCAGCCTGTGCCGAGTGCTGGCAGCCAGCTCTTCCTCCTGCAAGGAAGCAGGGGAGCACATTCAGTCCCTTGCCAGAACCCAGCCTTGTCATTTGCAAGTGAGCTGAGGTGTCAGGTTTTTGAGGCCAGCAGCTTTCCGAAGCCCATTAGCCATCCCGCAGGGGCACTGCTGTGGAGGTGTGAGTCAGAAGCTGACACTTGTGAGGGCGTGCATTCAAGTTTGCAGACACTCTGCTGTCACAGGTGACTGACTGTAGGATACCTTACAATCATAGCAGTGCTGGAACTATGTTTGGTCAGGTTTGGGTTGCCTGCTTTCCTGAGGTGAAGTGTGACTGTGTGACTGATGGTGAAAAAGACCCTCATACCTTCTGGCGTTAAGATACTACTGTCAGATAGTGCTGGGCAGCATATTGCTAGTTTGGTAGCATAGCCAGTTTTGGGTGTGCTCGCTAATTAAGGTTAGGTTCTGTGTGAGGAATACAGTGATACTCTGTTACACTTCAAGAAAACTAGAACAATTGCCACATGTGGCAAATTGGGCTGGGGGAGATGAATGAAGTGGGGATATTTAATCCTGGGGAGGGGCCTCCCTTTTTTTAAAGTCATTGAAAGTCCTGTGAAACTGTATGGCCTGGATTAGAAGGTCAGTATGAGGAAGGAAAGGACTCCTGCTTGGAGAGCTTCCTGTACAAATGTTTGTATCAAAGGCTGAACAGTATTACAATACCCAGTATGTGTGGTATAATATCCAATATTGTGCAATACCAGATATGCAGTACTTCTTTTATGGCAGTATTGTGAAAGGTCCAGATTTAGTGCATAATGCTCGTGTCAGGTGCTGTGAAATGTGCAACTTGTCCTAGTCCTATCTTAAAATTATTTGTGTCCCAGATCCAATAACTGTTTAGGAATTCAGGAGCTGTACTAGGTAACTTCACTCATACTCCCATCCTTGAGGATTTCAGGCACAGACACTGGCATCCATCTGCTAGTCACAGTGATTTGCTCCAAGTAGTTAGCTGTCCACAGAAGTTTTAGCTGTGGATCTTGTATAATGGTGTGCATTTCAGACTGAATGGCAGCTTTAGCAGGTCTGTGGAAAGAGGACTGAAAAAAGAGGCAGCATGGAAGGAGTGGCTTCCCTGCCCCCATCCCAAGCACCACAGGGCAAGCATGGTGCAGCTTTGTCATGTTTTCTCTTCCAAGTTCTGAATTCCTGTGGAAACAAGCGAGCCTCTCTAGAGTGCTGTAACTGGAAATGTCTCACTTCTCATCTAGTGGAAAATACTCATTTTCTGGGGATCTTTGGCTAGTCTAGTTTGTGGGCTCCAGTGCTCAAAGCTGCCACAGAGAAAATTGTGGTGGGTAGTATTCATGAGAATTCTGTCATTTCTTGCCATCTCTGGGGTGGAATATGGAGACAGATAGCAAAAAATGCAGGAAAGCAGAGGAGATGTGCTCTGGTGTGGTGATGCAGGACAGAAAGTGTTGGCTGTAAGGCAAATGCAAACAAATACATCTGCGTCTCTGTGTGTCTATGTCAGAGTGCTGTGCCCACACCATGGCCATATTTATATCCTGGCACTAAAAATGTACAGTGCTTTGCACTCTGTGCACATCCTGATGGCCCTCCCTCCCTGTCCTGTTCGTTAATGTCTTTATCTCCCAGCGTTTACAAGGTAAAAGCAGAAAACCGGGAGAAAACCGCAGGAGGCTTCATTTTTAATCTGTCCAGCCGTGCTGCCCGTGGGGAAGGCTCCGCTTCCCTCGGGCGGGGCCGCTGCCGGTGCCGGTGCGGCGGGGAGGCCGGGTCACCGCGGCGCACACGTGCGGGGGCGCCGGACGCTGCGTGTCGCTCCGCCCCGCCACACGTGCGGCCCCGGGGCAAGGGGCGGCACATGGCGCCCGCCTCGACACTCGGCTTTAAGCCCGGCCCCTTGCATAAGCTGTTGATTGTAATGGGTGGGGAAGGCTGCTATGCTGCAGCTCCTGGGAGAGCTGTGGGGTTGCCTGCCTCTACTTTATGTAATGCTGGCGATCCCTGTGCTGTCGGCTTTGCTGTTAACTCCTTCCTCTCCTGCAGCAGAGTGGTTAAAAATGGCCTCTTTCAACGTGGGGAAGTTTACCTTGCCCAGGGTGCTTCTTGAAGCCCTCTGTCCCAGGAAAAATAAGACTGCGTGGCCCCAGCAGGCTGTGGATGCTTGGTGAAGTAGAGGAATGGGAAACTGTGACTGTCTTTTTCCACAGTGTGATCTGACACAGGTCAATACCATGAGACAGGACTGCTTGTGACCTTATGGCATGGAGGAGGATGGTGATCTCTCTAATCACAGGGAGTGAGGAATGATGCAAACTGGGATTTGTCTCATCCAAGATAGGTGGAGGAGAGGTCACTAAAAGGCTGGGTCTTCTGTGTCAGACAAGAAGGAAGTAAAGATAGAATCAGGTTAGGATATCACAAGGTGTCAGGGGAACAGATGCAGGTCTAGGATTTGTCATCTTGGGGAGACAGAAAGGCAGTAACCAGATGGAGATTTCATACAGGGGTCTGATGAGGAGCTCTGGGAGAGAAACACCATGCTCAGCCTGATTCAGCTGGAGCTGTTTTGAGGGATTTTTTTCCAATGGAGATGAGGAAGTATGTGATGTTCTGCCTTCTGCTGTATTTTAGGATTTTGTTTGGTTGATTTTAATATCCCTTTGAGGGATGCATCAAGTGAGATGTAGGTCTATAAGGACTTCTGTACCCAGAGTGAAAGGCTATCCTGAGCAGAGATAGTGGGGTCCAGTTTGGATGTCATTTCCTTGTGTCTTCTGTGATAGTGAGGCTATGTTGTTTCACCTTGTTTCTTTTATCTCCAGAATAATTGAGCTGAATGGCCACAAGCCACCCCTCACCTACAAGCGCTTCCAGGCCATCATTAGCCGTATGGAGCTCCCAAAGAAGCCAGTGAGCACTGTAATAAGTCAGCAGATGGAAACATGTAAAGTGGACATCCAGGAAAACCATGATGATGTCTATGGGGTCCCATCCCTGGAAGAGCTGGGTATGTGTCAAGAGTGAAGGCAAGGATTACTGCCAGCTGAAATGGGATCTAGTGGAACTGTTTCCAGTGGCTGGCACGTGTTCTCACCTGGCATGGGCTGCCTCCAGCCATAGAACAGCCTAATTCTTTCAGCAGGTGCCAGACCTTGTGATAACACATTGGCATCCCTTGCACTGCTGTTGTTGCCCAGCATCCCTTTTAGCATTGCTCTGAAGTGCTCTGCATCTGTCCTTATGTTCTCTGCTATACTGAGCACGTAACCCCTGTATTAGGATCTCATGTCCTCACCAGCTGCTTTCCTCCTACTGCCTCCGTCTCAGGCATGTTGTGTAACAGACCTGAAGAGGTAAAGTAACTGTGTACCAGGTTTAGATAATGTCATTCAGTTATTGCCAAGCAGCACCAGTCTGGGAACTTAGCAAGACAAAAGATATTACAAAAACTTTTCACTCATCCTGCTGTGCCTTACAGTCCTGTAAGGCTTGAAGAAGGAGAATGAATAGCTGAGGTGTGAGGAATTCAAGACCCACATCAGAGAAGAGACTCTAAATGCAAGGGAAGAAAGGACTAATGCAGAATACTGTCTGTGTGTCTATGACTGGAGGCTCTATACCAGCTTTATAGGAAGTATCTCCTGGTACCTTAAGGCACAGTTTCAACAGTCATGTAAAAGCATGGGGCTTTGCAACAGGGGTATCCTAAAGGCTGCAGTCCTGCATAGATCTATTTTCTTTATTGTCTTGCCAAATGTGAGACTGCCTGTAACCTTACACTGCTCTGCTTGCTGCCAGGGGAGGCTCCTCTGTCAGCCCAGAGCAGTGCAGGGAAACTGCATTATTGCTACCCCCCTTGCAGTAGTTCTTTAGCACTAATCCAGTGCCTTCCCCAGCACCAGCCTCAGCAGAACAAGAGCCTCACCAGGAGCAGCTGGGCTATCTAGTGAGCTGCTGATGTCGATGGCAAAGTGTTTTGTAAGGCATAACTGTGGAGCAGATGTTTCATTGCCAGCTGCTCTGGCCTTCGGAGCAGGGCCCTGTGGGTAGTGCTGACGCACCGGAGAGAATGCTGGCTGTGAGCAGTGGGGAAAGTCACCATAAGGCTGCCTGAAGCATTGCAGGGAGAGGCCCTTGAAGTGCAGTGTCATGAGCAGGCTCTCCCCATATCCTACGTGATTTGCCTGCTGTAGAAGGATTAGAGCAGCAAGCCAGCCACATTAGGCAACTGTAGTATGTACTGTCTTGCTGTTGTTAATGCTTAATCCCATATCTATGCCCTTTATCTAGGCATGGCTTCAAATCTTAAAAAGTTCTTTCTCTCAGGCTTTCCTACAGATGGTCTTGCCCCTGCAGTTTGGCAAGGAGGGGAGACAGAAGCTCTGGCACGGCTGGATAAACACTTGGAAAGAAAGGTAACGTGTTATTTAAGTGGAGATTTCTGCAGACTGTGCCTCCAAATGAAAAATCTGGAGTGTTGCCAAATACCCTGTTCCCTGCTCTTCCTAGCAGTGGTCATAGCATTCACCTCTGAAAAGGAATGTTTGCTGCTGGAGTATTCCTTTGATCTTGGGTTTTGTGTGGAGCAGGGAGCTCATGGGCTTCCTCAGATTCAAAAAATTTAGAGCAGTATATTATTTATGCTGCTGTTTGAAGCACATTGGACTCTTTTCCTTGTTTCTACTTCTCAGTTTCCTTTAGAGGAGTGCAAACTTGAAAATTCCCCTCTAAGTTTTTCGGTCCCTGCTGCACACTGTGCACCATGTCTTTTTTATCTTTAGCTGAGATATTAGTGTGAGTACATGCTTATAAAAGAATGCCTTCCTCTTGTCTATCATCTTCTTAATGGGTTGTCTCATTGGCTGACATTCCTGGAGCCCCTTGTTGAAATAATCAGATTTTTTTCAATGGGGCTTGTGTTCTTGATTATAGTGCACAAGGCAAACAATTTCAAAGTAATGAAAGGTGACCCAGCTGCAGAAGCATGACTCAGTTTTAACCATTTTGTACTTCTTTAATGCTGGGTGGCTTGATGTCAGTTGTGGAAATCAAAGCATAAATACTTGTGCTGAAGAGGGAATAAACTATCAACATAATGCTCCACGAAAGGGTCTGAATTTCCCCAGTTTTCTTGTTCAGTGTGTGACATGAGATAGACGTACCTGGACATAAACAGCTGTGTTAGCTCGTATCCCTAGGAACTCTCAGGCTTGTTAGCTCCTGTATGCAAAGCAAATTAATTCTCTTGGGCAAAATAACTGGTTTAAATCCTGGAGCAAAGGTTTTACATTCCTTGAACAGGGCTTGGGGGTCGGGATTGCCTACTGGAGATCTCTCCCAGCAGTGGTTGGAAGTAAATAGAAGAGACTGTGCTGTCAGACCTGAGTGGCCTCACCACCTGCACAGAGGCTTGCCCGTAGCAGTGTCCCACAAATACAAGGGGTTTTTGGCTCATTTCTCCTGCATCTGTCTAGGCATGGGTTGCAAATTATGAAAGACCAAGGATGAATGCCAATTCCTTGCTGGCCAGCCCTACAGGACTCAGTCCCTACCTGCGTTTTGGCTGCCTGTCCTGCCGCTTGTTTTACTATCGTCTTTGGGAGCTGTATAAGAAGGTAAGACAAAAGGTTCACCTGGAGGGCAGGTGGGGTTTGAGCATTTATAACATGATGCTGGTTGCCAGACAGAGTGCCAGAATTGGTACAAAAGATACAGTTGCCTCCCTAGTGTTTGGTTGTTGGGCTGAGCTTGTTCTTACTACAGAGGAGGCTTTTGGGTAAGAAAAAGGAATTCTCCTGTATATGCTCACACAGGCCTTAAATCTGGTGGTACCTTGTTCTTCAGTCTGGACTTCTGTGTTAGGAGCCATGTAGACCCTTTTACTGTTAGTTTTACATCATTCCAGTCACCTGTCATTGTACCGAGTGAAGCTGTGTCAGTGCTCTGACTTTACCTTCTGGGCTTTCTGATAAGGCGTGATCTGGTATTGTGCTCTTTTATCACAGTGGTCAGTAGCTGCCTTGGGAAATGTGTGTGAATGCATGGGTGGCTCACAGCTCAGCTTCATGAAGCCAGTCCTTCTGTGCTTGTGAATACCCGTGTTCCCTGTCCACAGGTGAAGCGGAACAGCACACCCCCCCTCTCTCTGTACGGACAGCTTCTGTGGCGGGAGTTCTTCTACACAGCAGCCACCAACAACCCCAAGTTTGACCGCATGGAGGGGAATCCCATCTGCATACAAATCCCTTGGGACAGGAACCCTGAAGCCTTGGCAAAGTGGGCAGAGGGCAAGACAGGCTTCCCTTGGATCGATGCAATCATGACTCAACTGAGACAAGAAGGGTGGATCCACCATCTGGCCAGGCACGCGGTGGCCTGCTTCCTGACCAGGGGTGACCTCTGGATCAGCTGGGAGTCAGGAGTCAGGGTGAGTCCTGGCATTTTCAGATATTTGCAGGAGGCCATAAGGAAAACAGAGTCTCCCTGGCATTTGCTGCAAGGATGGGCACACAGGTATGGCTTTTGCTTCATGTGTAAAAGGTGCATGGAAGACAGGATTTGCTAGCAGGCTCTTGGCAGGCCAACAGCCTGACTTCTTTCTGCCTTCTACCGCGAGGCTCTGACAGTATCACGAGCCTCAAGTAACCATAATTAAATGTGTGTGGGACCCACTGGTAAATATGGACTAGGGTTTTGGGGGCCTTTTAGTTTTCGGGGGTTTTTTGTAAAAATTCTCTCCGTCCATCTGTTTTCTTTGCAAGTTTAATGTCACTTCTTAACCGGACCTTTTTCCTCATTATAAAATCCATCACCGTGCCGGTCAGGGAACGCTCCATGACTGTGAAATCTGAGTCTAGAGTCTCTCAAGGAAAGAGGTAAAAGACCCTCCTTTTGGGCCATCTGAAGGGACAGACAGCTTGAACCTACCCAGTATACATATGCCCTATACAAAAAGTGGAGGCAGGGGCATCTAGTCACGAAGCTGACAAAGAACATAATTGAAAGTGCTGCCTAAAGTGCAGCATCTGTGCATGGATGTGAGTGAGTTACTGCTGAAACCATTCTGCCTCTTGGTGGTAGTGTGCTGTGGGACCTTCTTGCTTTGGTGCACGTTCTTCTGTGCAGTATCCTCTCCTTCCCAAGGCTGGTGCTTTATACTCTTTATGCCTGCCAGGCTAGGATCAATACCAAAAGTTTGCTGCAACACTAGGTAGTGATTTAGTCTGTAGCTGCATGAGAGATAAGCCAGCACTTTATCAGTGTGAGCAGACCATGCCTCCCTAAGTGAAAGTGTCAGGAAGTGAAGTATATTGACCAGCCAACTGACTTCAGCCAGCAGATCACCTCTGTGCTGCTGCTCTGTTCTCATAGCTTAGTGCCTGCCATTTGAAATAATATCTTGGGTCCTACTGCCACAACATCCTGCCCAGGGAAGGTCTCAGTGCCTTTTCCTCCAATTGCTGCAGGTGTTTGACGAGCTGCTGCTGGATGCAGATTTCAGCGTCAATGCAGGCAGCTGGATGTGGCTCTCGTGTAGCGCCTTCTTCCAACAGTTCTTCCACTGTTACTGTCCTGTGGGCTTCGGACGGCGCACAGACCCCAGTGGTGACTATGTTAAGTAAGTGATGTTACTGGAGCTGATCTGTGTTTCTGAACCTGTAAGCCCAAGTCAATCAGTGGCTCATAGGTGCACAGCACTTTTTGTGCATTGTGTGTGCTACATTGCTTTGTGCTTGTGTCACAGGAGGTATCTGCCCAAACTAAAGGGTTTCCCCTCACGATATATCTATGAACCATGGAATGCCCCAGAGTCTGTGCAGAAGGCAGCCAAGTGCATCATTGGGGTGGACTACCCCAAACCCATGGTGAACCATGCAGAAACCAGCCGACTGAACATCGAGCGCATGAAGCAGATCTACCAGCAGCTGTCACGCTATAGGGGCCTCTGTAAGTAACAGCAATTGCAGAAGTTCGTGTCTTTAATAGGAGATAAAATGCTGGGAGGAAAGGTCATGATTTAAAATAGGTATTACTTGTCTCTCTGGCCTGTACTTGCAAGAGGAAGCAATCCCTGCCAAACCTGCTCAATCGGTTTCCAGGGAGAGCTCCATTATGCTAAGATGATAGCTAAGACAGCTAAGAGTGGAGTTTGTTTAGGTCTGAGAGCTGCTGATAGCATGGCACCATCCATATAACACCCATGGTCTATTCTTCACTTTGGAAGAAAACCTAAGCAGTGTATTCTAAATAAATTCACTGCTGAATCACGGTGTGTGTCTGTGGCCAGCACTGGGTGTGTGTAGCTCTGAATTCCTCTTGCTTTGGGATATGGATGTGCTGGTTGGTGATCACTAAGGTATTTCTGTGTGAAAAGCTTCTCCCAGCCCAGGTGTCTTTTGTTTCTTAACTAAGATCCTCTTGCCATTCTCCAGGTTTACTGGCATCCGTCCCTTCATGTGTGGAAGATCTCAGTGGCCCGGTCACAGACTCAGCTTCAGGGCAGGGCTGCAGCACCAGTTCAGGTGAGTTGGAGCTATTTGTGTGCTTCTGAGTTTCATGTCAACTTAAAGGTTGTAGGCAGGAGATGATCCTTTTCTAATGAGAAGAGGGTGTGTAGCTAGGAAAACATAGATTACATTCACATTTCTTTACGCTTTCTTCAGAAGTCCCCAGTGAGCCTTCATTTCTAAAAGGGCTGAAGAATAAGAGTTCATTAACATGAATCTTTTACTGCCTGTATGGGATCATATGCAGCCACTTAAGGGAGAAGTGCAGATCACTGTGGGGCTAATCAGGTATAATTAAGCTGTCCTCTGTCAAAGGAGGATACTTTTGTGTTTGTTCTGGGTGACTTAATTCTGCTTTTAACAAAGATTTTTTTGTAAACGTTTTCAGGGAGGCTGTGACCAAATGTCTCTGTGCTTGTGCAGTCTTCTTTCTCCCAGCTCTGTGCTAGGCTAGGCTAGGGTGTACTGGGGAAGCTGTCCAACTGCAGGGGAACCATTGCAGTGACTCTTCTTTCTTCTACAGCAGTGAGGCTGTCTCAAGCAGACCAGGCCTCTCCAAAACGCAAACACGAGGGAGCGGAAGAGCCATGCATGGAAGAACTGTACAAGCGAGCCAAAGTGACAGGACTCCCCGCTTCAGAGATCCCTGGAAAGAGCTTGTGATTGTGAGTGGTTCCTAGTGTGATCTGGCTTAAACTACCTGGTTCTGGATGCTAACAAGGCTCAATCTTTATTCTCACGTTTTAATGAACAAAATGGACTTCCTTGTGGAGGGATGTGGCTCCTAAGTGTAATTCCACAGCCCAGTACTATGTCAGTGGTCCACACACCTTTGTGTAACACACAGTTAGCTCAGTTGTCCAGTGGAGAGTGGTGCCCTGCTGGTGGAGCTGTCACGGAGCACAGTTGTTGGAGGGTTTGCTCCTGTGAGGCTGCTTCTCCTTCCACAGAGTGGGCTCACAGCCAGGTTTGCCTGTCTGGCAAGGGTATGGGCTAGAGCAGGAGAGCAAGCAGGTCCAGTCATCTGCATGCTGTGCTCCAGATCCCAGGAGGGAAGGAGCTGGTCACATGTTCTGCCAATTTTCAGTATGACGGGGAGGTCAAGGCAAATTCTCTCTTTTGCTTTCTCCTACAGCCAGTGACAAGAACCTTGCAAGTGAAGAGGGAGACTGCGGAAGAGGTGACCAGAAGAGTAGGAACTGCTGTCACCAAGGGACTGGAACTTGTGATCCGCAACAGAAAATCCGGGGTCTCATATAACTGTGTAATTCCAATAGCTGCCACAGAAGGGCACTGCATTACTTGTGCTTGGGAATATTTGGCCTTCTGCTCTCCGGAGAGCCAAATACATCTCTTCTCAGCCATGCCCAAAATCTGCCCACATTAAAGAGGGCAAGAACCTTCTGTCAACTTTCTCACTCCCAGGTGTATCTTTCTTTTCTAACAATGGCTCAGTGCACATGACTTGATGCATTGATGTAGGAATCAGCATCTGCACATCTCAGAAATAGTGAACGTCCTTTCTCATCAATAGTACTAGGTAGTGATGTATGCTGATTAATTCAAATTATGGTAGGAGTTAAGGAAGCTGCTACAATGTCAAAAATAGAGTACACATCCTACGAGAGAACAGGGAAAATAGGTATTTCATTAGGCTAGTCTGATGAGGAAGGAAGTGCTTTCTGAGTAAATCAAAGTAGTGCTTATGTGGGATGGAAACAAAATGAAGGTTAACTGTTGCACAAGAACAGATACACTTGAAAGGTACCTAAAACTTTCCCTACAAAAGAACCTTGCCACTGCAAGGTGAGCCGTAGAACTACTGCCTGGAATGGGCAGCTTCAGAGCTGTTTGACAGCTGGGGAAGAGGAACTCTCTACAACTCCCTGAAAGAAGGTTGTAGCCAGGTGGAGGTTGGCCTCTTCTCCCAGCAACCAGTGACAGGACAAGAAGACACAGTCTTAAGCTGCACCAAGGGAAGTTAAGGCTGGACATTAAGAAAAAGTTCTTCACAGAAAGAATGGTTGGGCATTGGAATGGGCTGCCCAGGGAGGTGGTGGAGTCACTGTCCCTGGAGGTGTTTAAGAAAAGACTGGATGTGGCACTCAGTGCCATGGTCTAGTTGACATATTGATGTTAGGTCATAGGTTGGACTCAATGATCTCAAAGGTCTTTTCCAACCTAGATGATTCTGTGACTCTGAGAAGGAGGAATTCTTCAGAGAATAAGATCATGCCTTGATATGAGCAAAGCAGTATCTCAGAATAGATCTGATCCAAGTAATAAGGAAGTTACACCTGGGCCCAGCACTCCACAGCATTTCCTTCCCTGAATGAGAGCTCTCAGATGAAGTGACCCACATCTGGTGTGTAGCCTGTGCAGTGCCTCATACTAACAGAGGATGTATTACACATCAGTTCCTTGAAGTGAGTCTTCCTCGAGCTCAGAGTCCAGTGTCCATTCTGTTTGCTCTTTTCTGTATTGGCATTTGTGTTTTGAGTTTCCACACAGTAAACTCCTGTACATCATGCCCTGTCCACTGCTCCTCCTTGCCACTTCCCTTCACGCTGGTGCTCTGTAGCCTAGCAAGGTGATTGTGAAGCTTTCCTGGCTCTTAACCATATGCTCCTTGCTGGGTCCTGTTACTTGTCAGTGCAGCACAGTGCTGGCAGAGCCTCTGCCTGCCACTAAAGAGTGCAAGGGAGGGTAGTACTGTAGAAGATTCTCTCTCGTGGCTGTTTCCAAGAGGGATTAGATTGAGTAGCTAGTCCCGAGCAATGGGCTGCTGTTGGCACTGTTTTCATTTGCTGTCCAAAACCTTTCATCCCTGCCTGGCACAGATAGTGTGGGGCTATATGTGAGCTTATGCAACTAAATGCTTGGGGAATACAGGAGTTGTCTCCCACTGGGATAATCAGATTCAGTTTTGGAGCCTGTGTTTGAATCCAGAGCAAGAGGGCTGTGAATAGAAACTGAATCAAATGTACCTGAGAAACCTGAAGTGGTTGAATTGAGTCTGTGAATAAATTTCATGAATAGCTGAATAACCTTTCCTTCCCATTCCCTGGGGCATTGCTCTACGTTCTTTTTCCACAGTGAATCCACTGGGCAGACTGAACAAGTAAACAAAGAGCTTTTCCTAATCATACTTTCTTCTAAACTGCTATTCATAGTCTGCCTGGTGGATGACCCAGTCATCAACAGGTCTTGTCCCCTTCAGTCTGACCCAGCTGTTACTCCCGTTGTCTTGGGGGTAGAAAGGTATAAAGAAAAAGAGATACTCCCCTACCCCCATCTTCTGCTGCAGAGAGAAGAAAGGGGAAAGACACGCACTTTGTACACATAGGTTACAGAAATTGTGACTTCTATCATTTGGACAGTTTCATGCTTAGGCAATGGTCTGTAAATACAACTTTTTATAAATGTCTTTAACCCTCTTTTTGCTGTCATCCAATTTATTTCACTTGGTAAATGGAATTTGTGGGACTGAATCTGTGGGGGTAGAGTCAAAGGGAGGGGAGGCTCCATCTAAGAGGTCTTGTGGAGGTGGGGGAGATCACATTTGCAAGGTGTCTGTCAGCACCTGGGATATGGATGGTGGAATTTGGAAGAGCTGCATCTCGGGTAGTAGCACTAGGAATGACACACATCAGGCCAGGCAAAGAAAAGCTTCCTTCAAGAAACCTTTTAAGTAGGCTGGGATTCACCCACTCTGGCATCTTTTCCCAACTGAAATGATAAAGGTGGGTAAAACTTTGTGACAAGTTGGGGATGACTGTTCATTGTTTGCATTAATGTTTAGAACTGGGCATGTTTGGTTAAAGATAGCAGATTGAACAAGTCTACACCTTGCTTAGCTTTGTGGCAAGTTCTTCCTCATTTGTGGGTGCTAACAGTTTGAATTCAAAAGGACTCAGCTCATGGGGAAAGAAAAAGCCATCAGTAACCATTAATAAAGGTACCATCTTTGTTTCAGAAGCAACAGAGGACTGCTGGAGGTTGATGTAAAGAAAGTAGCGTGAAATGGATGCCAGTTTGGGGGTTTCTGTTTCCTGGGATAACGCCTGTTTTCTGTGTCTCAGGGCAAGGTGGCAATATCTGACCTGGCATAGACACCCCTAACATGGGCGTGGTGTGAGCTCTTTGCTCGGGCAGAGGGAGCAGTTGGCTTTTGATGCTCTGAGAGCAGTGGCTTTGGGATGCTCCCCAGGGTGGTGTGAAGGCTCCTTTCAACTGAGGGTGGATACGGGGGCAGAGAAGCCCTACAGAGCCATGAACAATTGTTCTACTTGGGTCTCCTGTCAGTGACTGAGCCTTGGCTCTTGCAGTTCTTCAGCTAAGTTGGGAACTGGTATTAAATACACTGGACTTAGCAGTCTAATAACTAGAAAGGACGCAGTCAGAGTCAAGTTCTTGTGCACCATACCGTCCTCGATGCTGCTGTGTAGACTCACTTACTGGAACCTCTATCTTAGGAGAATTACATGAGGTCCATTACTTTTCCTAGTAACCAGCAAGAGAGGAAGTGCATATAGCAATGCAGTTCCTTGTCGAGGTTCAGCAGTGGGGCTGATCTGGGACAGAAGTGCCTCAGTCTTTGCCTCAGTTGGGCATGTTCAGATAGCACCAGTCTGAACACCAGCTAAGTGATTATGGCAAACAAGCCAGCAAAACCAAGACACAATTTTTATTTTGCATAAATAAGCATTTAAAACTTGGCATCTAATTTGTTCAGCAAGTTTGAAACAAAGAAGGCAGTTTTTGAAGATGCAGATTAGGGTGTTTCAAAGAATGCTAATGGAGAGCATTTTTGCCCCATTCAAGAAATCACTCACAGCCATCTGAAACTTTTTGACCCCTTGTTCACACACACTCTGTCAGGTTCTTTCTTTGGGGTCGACCCCAGGTTTCCTGTAGCAGAGTGTCACGTGTCAGATGTATAGAACTAATTGAATGGTACAGCAGCAGGTCAGCTCAAGCTGGGTGCCTATGGAGAGGGAGCCTGTACAAAAAGAACACTGGGCAATTATAGCCTTAGGACTCATGCACACACCCCTCTTAAGGTAAACAACTAATATCTCTTAACAGGAGGTGCTGGAGCATGTCTGATCTACAAGGTGGGCCATGTGTACAGTATTTTAGTTGACTGAAGGGGCACGTGGTCAAGGCTCATGGTATTGCTGAATTATTCTCTTGTCTCTGGCAAGGACCTTCTGGTCTTGAAAAGGTAAAACTTCAGTGCTTGGGGTGGCTCGCACATGGCAAAAACCTTTTGAAAACAACAGCCTGTGCTTTAGAAGGTGAGGAGTGAGGATGACAGCAAACTCAGTCCAGCTTTCTCTGCTGAGTGTAATAATGTAAATTAAAGCTGGAGAGGTTTGGTTTGAGGCTGCTTCTCTGTGCTAGCCAGGATGTCTGTTTTACCTGTCAAAGGAATGATGGTGATGTGGCTCAGGATTGGAAATGGCTAACCTTGGGTTTCTAGCAGAGACTCGACTGCCTGCTCCATGTGCTGGTGCTTGAGAAAATTCCCTTCCCCCATGTCTCTTCTGCCTGCACAAGGAAGGAGCTGGAGTGGCTTCAGGAGGGGCTGGCTGAAAGGTCTGAAAGAAGAAAACACACCTGGATATGAAGAGATGGGAGTTAGAAATGTGGCCATTGGGGCAGAGGGGGAGAGAGCAGTGAGAAGGATGGCTGATGGAAAGAGAATGGAGTGCTGCTCTGGTGTCACAGCTGCATCTAGGTGGAGATCAGGTGATTCAGCTGGGGGAGAGGAGCAGGAAAACATCTCTCAGCACATAACCTTTCCTCAGGTTTCCTTTAAGGCTGAGAACAGTTGGTCTGAAGTGAACCTGATGGTCAGCTGGGCAATTTGAAAGAGAAAAAGCAGCAGATGCTTTGTGAGCAGAGACGCTGGCTAGGACGGAAGCGTAGTCTCTTAATTTGCAGCAGATGTGCATGCACTCTCCCAGGGGCCCTGGGCTTTACTGTGCATCTAAGGAATAGACCTGACTGACAGTAGTGCAGCTAGAAAGGTCAAATTGGGTCTCCTGCCAGGTCAGCCTGAGCCAGGGCTGGTGACCTGACTAAGGGTCAGGTCACTAAGGGCTGAGCTTTTGGTGCTTGGCATCCAAGCAGAAGTTGAGCTGCGGTGGTGGTGATCTGGCTGTGGGATGAAGCCCTTCTGCCCCAGGTCACAGGCCAAATGACAGCCATGCTGCAGAGAAATCATATTTTGGTAGGTGGGGGTTTGTGCTTTGAGATGGAGCTACATCAAAGCTCCCCCAAAGCTCCCTGAATGAATGCTGGTGAGTCTCTTGGGTCCTGCATGTAATACAGAGCAGTCTGTGCACCTAAACAGCAAAGGGGATGCTTAGATCACCCTCAGGAGGCTGCCCCAGGGTTACCTGCACGTGGTGACCCTGGGGGTGTGTACTTGTCTCTATGCTAGCCCAGGAGTAACATCTCCTTCCAGTTTGTCTGGCAGGAGACCAAGACTCCTGAGAGAGAGCAGGGCTGTATGCCTTGGAGGGCTCTGCTTGCTCTCCTCTGGAGGAGCAGCTGACATCCTGGGTGTTGGCCAAGAACTAATACCATTGCCTCAGTGGCAGTCAGCTCTGTGGTTTGACAAACACTGATGGCACTGGATGTATCTTTGACGTTTGAACTGCTAAAGAAGTGCCCCTCATGCCATCCAGGACTGTCAAGGGGACTGGAAGCACAGTGGGCACAGAGGGAATAGGGAAAGTTCTCTTGTTCAGGTACGGAAGCAGCCTTGGGACCTAAAAATACTGATGCTGTTCGTTTCTGTGCACAGCACAACCTGCACAGTTTTCTGAGATAGCCTGCAAAGCATGGGGAGGACAGGCAGGGGAGAGAAACCTGCTCAGGTCGGTAAGGAAGGGAGTAGCAATGAGTACCCACTCAAGATAAAATGCTTCTTGGGCCATAGCTGGATGCAAAAGTGGGTCTGCCCATTCTGGGGAGAAACCTAAAACCTTGAGATCACTTTTCCCCTCCTTTGTGCCTCTGGAAGGTGTGTGTACACTGCTTTTTTAATTCCCTTTGCGGTGCTTGCAGCCCTGGTAAGCTTTGTCAGGGACAGGGTGTATACTGGGGCTGCCAGACCTGTTGCCAGGTGCTGCAAACCCGCCTCGGGTGCGAAAGCGCAGCCTGGTTGTTCCTGCTGCTCCTGCTGCCTCCAAGCACCTCCCCGCTGCCCGGGAGACCCCTGCAAGCGGCCCTCTGTGTCCAGCCCCTCGCCCTGGGCTGCTGCCTGCCCGCTCGGCCAGCCGGCCCCGCTCCTGGGGTGGCTCCTCCCGGCCTTGGGAGACCCCGGCCGACCCCTGCACCTGCCCTTGGGGGTGCGGCCTCCAGCTGCGGACACATCTGCCCCGCCGGGGCCGGCGTTCCCCGAGGCCCGGGCGGAGCGGATGCGGTCGGGCTGCGAGGTGATGCTTCCATCCGTGCCGTGCCTGTCCTGCAGCTGCCGCCGGGAGCCGCGGGATGGAGCCTCCGGGCCGCGCCCCCTGCTCCCCCC
>VZTJ01003350.1:79096-112977 GCA_013397795.1 Orthonyx spaldingii
CCCCAGCCGCCGCTGAACCCCACCGCAGACATCGCTCCAGCCCCCCATGGCTGCTTAGCCCGCCCACCCAAGCCATGTTGGCCCTCGCCCCATACAGACACCACTGCAGCTTCCCAGCCCCCGGCTTGGCCTCATGGTCCCCTCCACACTCCACCCTCGCCCTCTTACCTGTCTTATCTCCAACCACCTCTTCCTCTTGAAAGAAAAAAGCTTCATCTCTCTCCCCTCCCCAAGGAAAGCCTTTTTCTAGCTCTTTCCTAGAAATCCCAGGTGCTTCTGCTTCCTTCCTGCCCCTGTGAAACAGGAACCCCAAGTGAGACGGTGGGAGAGTGCCAGAATTGATCCTCTTAGCAATACCAAGTGCTCCCATCGATTTGGGACGCAGGGGGCCGTGTATCCTCTGAAACCCAATGAGGCTTGTCACAGGGACTTCCGATGGCATGGGCCAGGCCAGGGGTGCCTGGGGGTTTTGGAGCCTCTGGTGCCTGCCGAGGGTAGCTCTGGGACAGGGGTGTGCTGGGTGGGAAAGGGAGGAGCCCTGCCCCTGCATGCAGGTGCGGTGTTCATTTGCCGTCGGGGGCGGCTCGCTGCTCCTGGCAGCCGTGCGCTTATCAGCCATTGCTCTCTGCTTGCCTCTGCCACCCAGGGGTGCTGGGGGGGAGCTGTCTGAGAAGGGGGGAAAGGTACTGGCTGCCTTGCATGCTGAGATTTTGGGAGGAAAGGAGGGGATGGTCCACACTTGAGACCACAGCTGAGATCATGTCCTCCTGTCAGGCCCAGCCCCTGAGGCTGGGGAACCCATGGGTCCCGGTGAGGAAACGGACGGGTGCAGTCGAGCAAAGGTGGTGTTCAGGCCATTTATATTTGAAGGGCTCTGCTTCTGGACCCCCTTTGCTGGTGGCTCCGGGTCTTTGGCAGCTGCCTCCTATTGCAGCGCTGCCTGCGAGAGCTGCTGGGAGCTGTTGCAACATGGCTGGTGTACCCTGCAAAGCCAGCGATTAAACGCTGCCTCTGGAATCATCCACCATGGAGAAGGGGCTTGGCCACCGAGCTGGGGGCTGGAGGCTGAGCTGCTGAGCAGCTCTGGGCCTACCCCCTGGCAATGTCCTGCATGTAGTGGATGTCCCCTGGGCACCCTCCCACTCCCCAGCAAACAGCCGTGCCCTAGGAGGGAGAATGAGCTGCTGCTTCTTGCTGTGCCTCAGACCTTTGGAAAAGGAGCTCTGTGTGCTGCCAGCCTGCTCCAGGGAAGAACTGACCTCCGTGAAGGAGGCTGTGCAGCTGGCTGGAAAACTGGGGAATCAAGGCAGGAGTGCAAAATCTTCCGTGGGCGCCGAGCTCAGGGTGTAAGACTTGAAGTGGAAGAAGATGCAGTGATGTGTCTGAGCCTGGGGCAGGGTCTGGCGGATCAGAGGCGATGTTGTGGCGGGGAGTGTGGAGCGAGAAGGGAGCCGTGCTAGTGAAACACTTGCAAGCTGGGTTACATGTCACAGCTTGGCTTGTGCATGGCCCAGGTCCTGCATCCGTGCTGTGGGGCTCAGCGAGGGACTGTCCCCTGCGTATGAGCTGGACCCAGCCACAATGAGTGCGGTTCAGGGTGAAGACTCAGAGCATGGCTGGCAGTGAGGTGAGCCCTGCCCTCTGCCCCTGCTTGCTGCCTGCAAGATGAGGTGCTTCAGATTTCTGCCTTCTGGTACATGCACCTGCTCTCCCAGCTCTGAGTGGTGACATGCCAGCACAAGCATTAGGTGATGGGTTGGCTTGAATTGAGACAGGGCTTGCTCCTGGCCAGCAAGCAGACTGGAGCTCTGAAGAGACCAGGCATAGTGGCCTGGCAGTGATGGTTTGTTGTTGTCTGAGAAGAAGTGGAAGGAAAAGGATGGTGAGGTGATTCCTCGTTTAGCCAGGAGGTCCTTCAGAGGTGTCAGTTCATCATGACAAGAATAAGAGCATTTTAGGAGACAGCAATAAAACAGTTATTCTCATCCAGCCTCCCTATTGTCCTTAGGCTTCCCAAAGCCTCACAGTGGAGTCTGTGCTCACTGGAGCTCCTTAACATCTTTCTCTGGGACATTGTGTTGCAGCTCCTTGCCCTGCTCAGAAGCTTTTCCAGTGCTTTGTGGCAGGCTTTCTTGTGAGGGGCTCTCTGGGGCCTCTCTGGGTCAGGGGTCCCCCTACCCAGCATTAGAGGGGCAGGGAGGACTGGCACACCTGGGGTGCAGCTGGATGCAGGGCCCTGCAGAGCTCACACTGTTGCCTGTCCCACTGCCCCCAGGAGTGTGGCTCTAATGTAGCTGGAACCTGGGAGGGGGTCAATGATTGATCCCCTCTATCTCCTTCAACTTTTCCTGGTAAAAGCAAAGGGCATCCACCTAGCTACTGGACAGGAAGGGTCCTAGGGACAGAAACCCTTAGGGAAGTTATTTGCATAGGTCAGGAGAGAGGGGAAACTACACCACTACTCGGGGAGCCCTGTCAGAAATCACAGCCCTTTAGGAAGTGAGGGCGTCTCTGGGGGAGGAAGTTCTCTCCGTCTGTTCGAGAAGTTCAAAGACACACCTTCAGGCTGAGGCAAAAAATCAGTTCTAGCACTGTGGTTTGTTTTATGTGTCTGTCGTGCTCATCTGGAGCTGTCAGGAAGGCCTGTTTGGAGGCAATGAATGAGCTGGGCATCGGAATGGGGCTACCTGTCTTTTTGTGAGGGGATACGAAAGGGTTGTCTTCCTTTGATGGAGAGAGAGAGGCGCCTTCTCCTTGGTTCAAATAAAACAGTCTCTGGCCATTGAGATGGAAGAAAAAGACAGGGGCCAGCCAAATGTAGGTTAGTATTATTTTTTGCCCTGGTGCTGGTTACAGGATGTGCACACAGCACCTGACAGCAGACTATCAGAGTATGGCTTGGGCAGTTGTGCTTGTTGGAGCCCCCAGCTTCATCACATCATGTTCCACTGGCCAGACCCCTGCGTGGAAAATCCCCTGTGCTGGCAGTGGGCCGACAGGGGATGAGGTCAAGAGAGGCACAGCAGCCAGGACAGATTGTAAGGCTGTTGTTAGAACTGTGACCAAGCTGCTTCTGCCATGGGCAGGTAACGTCGGCCTCCGTTCATGCACCCACGTGTGTACTCTTGCTCACAGTTCCTGAGAATCCCAAGTTTATCAGTTCTCATGCATACAGCAGGGCTGCCAGCCTTCGGGTGCCTCTCAGCACATCCTTCAGGAAAGCACCCATAACCTGCAAGGGCAGGGCGCTCCCACCCGCACAGACGGGGACAGAGTCCCACATGTCTGTGATGCCATGGCCACTGGCAAGGGAAGTTGGCCAAAATACACGTGGTGAGTCCTGCTCAGACTTTGACTGCCAGTGATGGAGCTGAGAGGAGTTGGAGCTGAGAGGAGTCAGAGCTGTTTCATTTTGCTGGTATTTTTAGCCTCTTCGAGAAGCAAGAGAGAAAGGCAGGGGTGTTTCCAGCACAGGGAGCAGGAGTGGGTAACGGAGAGCCTTCTTTGTATCTGCTAGGAAGACCTGGAGCATCCATGTGAGAGGAGCAAAGGGCGCGAGTAATACAGAGATAGAGATTTCTTTATTCGTTGCATTAATTGAGGTTTCAAGCAGATGAGGTGCCTTCAGGCAGAGCTGTTAGGGAAGATGGAGTCCTGGATGCTGTTCTTGTTGGGGCTGAGTGACAATGACCACAGGATCACGAGTGACATTGACCAGTGCTGTGGCACTGGTGGGGAGAGAGCTTGCAACAGGTTAGCTCAGCAGGGCACTCCAGGCCCTGAGCTGGGCTCCTGTGGACATCACCTACCTTAATCTGTCCAGGAGCAAAGCTGGGTCCCAAGTAGGTGGTGGGAGATGTACCTATCACTTGAAGCTCCTGGAGTGGGTGTCAGTGAGGGGCAGGAGAGCAGTGCTGTGGTGGGTGACAGTGGGGATGCCACCCCACTGTGTGTCAGAGTGGGTGCGGCTGGTGGGGAGGGGGATGCCCTGTCCTTATCTCAAGAGTTGTGGTGGGTTCCTCTTCTAGAGCTACTTTGGCTTCACTCAGATGGGGCAAGGAGTGAGTGGGTCTGAGAGGCAGGGGGGTGATGGAGGATTATCTGAGGCCACTGTGCCAACCATTTGCAGCAACACTTGACAGCCCCTCCTGGGAAAGACCCCTATATCCTTCAGCAGCAGAAGAGGGATGGAAGCTGGCAGAGCAGCTCACCAGGTATTTCTCTGGCCCTCAATGTGGGTTAGAGGATGGGGAAGCCCAGGGATGATCCTGCCTGAGGCAGGAGTGGGTCTGGTGGGGGCAGACAGGGAAGGGGCAGTGCTGCCAGCACTGCTCTGCACTGGCTGGGCTTGCCCCTTGGCGAAGGTGCTCCCCTCGGCTGGGAAGTGCAGCTGGCCATGACACCAGTCCTGCTGTGCTGCAAACACTCCGGCCTTTGCATCAGTGAGCGGCCTTGCTCTACCGGGTGGGAAGCCGGACAGATGCTCCTGTCTGTGTCCCCCCGCTGTGGGGGACAGCAATGCTGCAAGGGCAGGAGGAGGCCAGGTGGTGCAGGTTTCCCTGACGGGGTTAGCAGATCCCCTGTGCCCGTTGTGGGTGCTGAGGAGCCGAGTGCTGGAGCAAGACCAGGAGCCAGGCTGGCTGGCTGGCAGGCAGAGGCAGTCAGCATCCCCAGCAGAGTGCAGGGACTTGGCGCTGGCTCAGCTGGGGAGGTTATTTTTTTTTATTTTTTTTTCCCCTCCAGGACAGCTGATTCCATCTATTTTTAATGAGCTTCCCCAGGTTGCGCAGTGAGGATACAGAGCAGCACCGGCAGCCACAGACTGCGACGGGGCAGGCGGAGAGGCAGTGGGCACCCAGGGCTCAGCTGTCATCTCCCTCACTGCTCCTCACAGCGGGCCTGGGGGTTTTTTTGGTGTTGGAGTGTGTCCCCCAGCAAAGGGGGGTCCTCCTCAATGCAGCTGCCCTTGAAAATGGAGTCGAGCACCGAGGAGGAGAGCTGGCTGGAAGATCAGTGGGAGAAATGGTAGGGGACCGGCTGGGCCTAGGGAGGGGGGTCTGTCCCGCGGGCATGCAGGGGAACGAGGGGCAGCCCCTTGCTCCTGGGCACATCACCCTTCTCTGTGAGTGATGGCCACAGAACAGGAGCAAACTTGGCACCCAGTGGAGCCCAAAGTTTTCCTGGCTGCACAGGGAGCTGCGTGACAGCCAGGCAGCAGAGTGGCAAAAGGTGTCTGGACACATCCTGCTGTGCCCTGGCTGGCAGGGCCAGTGCTGGGGAACCCGCTCGGCATCTCCCCACCCCTGAGAGCACGGACAGGGCTGCCTGTCCCCATCCCAGAGTGGGGGGCACTGCCACCCTGTCAGGCTGCTCCTGCAGAGCCAGAGGGCCTGTGGTAGCCCCTCGGCAATGTTGTGCCTCTCACCGGGACCCCGCAGTGCCTGCTGCGCTCCCACAGCATGGCGGGCGGAGGCCCCGAGCATTAGCAATGGATGATGTCCCACCCTGGCGACCCGTGTAACCCGAGAAGAAATCAATTTGTGCTTTGAAGGCTCATCATGAGCCTCCTGCTCTGCGTTGCCTCCCTCCCATGGGCAGCAGAAAGAAATGGGCAGAGGGGGGTCCACTCATCCCACCCTGCACTGAAGGCTGTGTCCTTGCATTCTTGATGTGTCTTGCAGGGGCTGCCTCCATGGGTATGGTTGTTCCCAGTTTTCTTCACCCCAGGAGACCACTTCTGGTGGGGTCCTCAGAAACACAGAGGGAAGATACTGCTTCCCCCACAGGCTTCTCCTGCTCTTTTCCCTCTGCAGGACCTGGGATAGGGGGGATGTTACCCCTCCATGGCACTGGGTTGGTGTCACTGCAGGGGGGAGCCCCAAGATGTGCAAGCAATGCTTGAAGTGAGAGTGGGAGCTCTGCAGGTCACAAAACACCATTCTCATTCCTTTCTCACTGCACTGGTGGGGGCCAAGCTAGAAAGGGGTGACAGGTTTGGCATAGCCCTTTCACCCAAGTGTCTCCCAGCCAGAGGAGCTGGGAGCAAAGGGAAATGGTGGCAAGCAAAGCAGTGCCCATGGCCACTCCAGACAAAAATCAGGGGTCTGAGTAGGTCGGCCAAGGACTTTTGAGTTCGGTCTTTTTATTTACCCCTGTGGTAATGAATAAGTGAGAAGAGCATTGCGGTACCATGTTTAAATGTTTTAATGCTCAGAAGCCAGGAGCACCTCACCACTCCCCCGGGGCTCATCTGCACATTTTCAGCTGCTAAAAGGATATCTCTTGTTTTGAAGGGGTGTAATGAGTCTGTGTGGCTGAGGCTGGCAGCCCTAAGGGACCCCTGAGGCCATGCAGGCCGGCTCAGCAGCACCAATGTTCACAGGGATGCCCATAGTCACCCTGGAGAGTGATTTTGGTGCAGAGGGAAATCATTGCTCTCTCTTACTGCAGGCACCTGGGCTGGGACATCCCTCCCAGCTGCAGCTCAGGGGCTGGTTGTGCCATGGCTGAGGGGTTTGCAGTGCTAACAAGTTCTGTGGGTCTTGATGTGGTCACCTGTCCCAGCAGGTTCACCTTCCTGCTGTGCCCTGTCAGGACCCCCAGCCTTTCCACTTCCTGTAATCCCAGCCTTTGCCTTGTTGAGTGTCAATGCCCAGCTGGGACAGTTCCAGTGGCTCCCTGGGATGGTGTGAGCAGAACAAACCTCCTGTCATGGGGCTGTCTGTACTGTCTGTTCCATGTTCTCCCAACCTGCATGTTCCTGCTAGTCAGCCAGGGACTGCTTTGGGACACACTCCTCCTGCCTCCCAACAGCCATGGACCATGCCAAGCCTAGCCATTCAGTGGGGACAGACCTATCCCCTCTGGGAAGGAGCTGCCTTCCCAGTCTTTCTTCCTAGTAGAGACTGAGAGAGCCTCTCCTGGGGTGCTGTCAATGCTGCTCCCAGCCCACACGCACCATGGCACCCTGCACTCTCCTGTCCATCACTGGGGCAGTGGGTGACTGTGCCATCTCCACTCCCTCCAGGCTCACCCATGACATCAGCCTTGAGGAATTTGAGGATGAAGACCTCTCTGAAATCACTGATGAGTGTGGAATCAGCCTGCACTGCAAGGAGAGCCTGGCCACCCGGGTAAGTGTGATGGGTATCGGGGGAGGGATGGGAATGGGCAGAATGTGCCCGTGGCACTGGCAGGACCATCAGTCCCCATGCAGGACTACCAGACCCCCAGATGAGTGATGCTTCCTGAAGGAACCCACTGCCATGGCCCCAATCCTCTCGGCTTGGCAGTGCCTTCTCCTCACTCCAGCACAGTGCAGGTCCTTTCCGAGCCAGCCAAACTCAAGGGACAAAAAAAAAGCTTCTCAAAGCTGGGGCATTTTGGTTCCCACTGTGCTATAGGGATTTTGAGTTTGTTCCTCAGGGATGAGCCTAAGGATTTGGGTGCAAATGGGGGCATGTCCCCATTTGAGCAGGATGACCAGCGAGCATCTGGCACCTGACAAACATTCTCAGGAATCAAGGACATTTGCAGGGTGGCACCAAAGGTCCCACATGGGCTATGCCTCCTGTCCCCACATGCACCCCTGGATGTGGGGATGCAACTGGGCTGACCTGCTGAGAGCTGTCCTCTGCTCACCCAAAGTGTTCTTTCTGGCTTGCTAGCTAGCTTTATCTAGAGCTGTTCACAGGTCTTTAGGAGGCTGAAGACCTGGAGGCTCCTGAAACAGGGATGAAGGAGGTAGCTCTGGCCCCAGATGGCAGCAGGTGGAATAAAGATGGGAGCTGCGAAGCCTGTGCAGGTGCTGCCACTGGGTCTCCCACCCATCTTAGAGCACACTGTCAAGAACCTGACGGGGTTCACACCACTATTTGAACTTCCCTAGAAGGCCATGGGGGCAGAAATGTGGAGATAAATTGGTAATTACATTGAGTTTGGAAATGTGCAGGGTGTTAAAGGAAAAGCCACGGCCTGAGCATTCTCCCACCATTCAAGGAATCGCACACACACCACCTGAGACTTTTAAGTGCTGGGACCAGAGTCTCTTCATAGTAGGCAGCTCTGGTAAGCTGACAGGTGCCCTTTTTGACCCCTCTCTCAAAACACACTCTCACTCAAAGGCTGACTCCTCCTCCTTCAGGCTCGACCCTAGGTTTCCTGTAGCAAAGCCCCAGGCTCAGATTTTATGAAAATAAATAGTTTAGTGGTACAGCACCAGGTCAGCTCAAGCTGGGTGCCTGTGGAGAGGGACCCTGAACAAAGAAATCCCTGGGCAATTAAACCCTTGCAACTCATGCACCCATTCCTCAGACACTCTCCATGCACCTCTTGGTCCACCGGTGATTTTTGGTCTGGGGTCTTCTAACATCTTACTGGGTTCTTTCTCTGTGTCTGTGCAGGCAGGCCATACACTGTTCTTATCTTGTGGAGTTACAGCTTCTGCTGACAGTTGGAGTCTCCTTGTCTTCTGGTTTGTACTTCTGGTGCACCTGCTCGCTGGCAGAGCATGGGGAAATAAAAAAGCCCTAGACTTGGGATAAACACTACTCAGCAACAACCACAGCAGCAGCAGTGTGTTATCAATGCTCTTCTCATAAGAAAGACAAAACACAGCGCTGTACCAGCTACTAGGAAAATTACTAGGAGAATTAACTCGATTCCAGCCAAAAACATCTCTAGGTGTAAACTCACAGCTTGTGGCCCAAGGCTTCAGCAGATCTGGCTATGGATTCTAGGCAAAGCTGAGCAAACAACATACTAGATCACACAGTATTATAACTCTGTAAACCCATTCTAACTCATTCTACTTAAGACTTACTTATTTAAGCTAAGAACTTAACATAGAGTTAATGTAGAGAAACTCTCAACATTGAGTTTCTGCATTTTGTCAATGTATTTCATGCTGAAGGATGCAAATGCTGGAGGAGCAGCCAAATGGTTTGAGAATCATTCTGTCCCTCAGAGGAAATACTTCCTCTGCAAAACTGATAAAGACCCAGCGAGGACAGGAAAGGCACACGAATTTGTCGCAGATTTAAAATTAGAAAGTGAATTTGTGTCGTTTGGAATCCCTCACTGCAGGCAGGACGGTACAGGCAGACCTCATCCCTGGGAGGTGAAGATTTCTTGCTGTGCTCCTTGGTCTAATTCGTGACCTTCCCAGCAAAACTTTATCTGTTCCCAGATATGAGGCTGCTGCTTGACATCTTTGCTTCAACTGCAGCCTCCTCCTGCCCCAGGATGTTATGGCCAGATTTCCCTGGGTCAGTCTGGGCTCACGGACTGTATATGCTGAAGGAAGGAGGGATAGTGCTGCAGGCAAAACCAAGGGCAAATCCAGCGCTGGGCATTCATGGGGGCACAGCCGCAGCAAGGGCCCGGCATTGGGAAGATCCTTCTGCCTGCAGTAGGTGAGGCAGACGGAGACTGTGGGTGTGTTGCTGGATTCTTCCCATCACCCATCCCAGTCCCCCACTGCTGATAGCACCACTGGGCTCAGAGCAGGGTTTTTTTTTTTGTCCACACACTTCCAGCCGTTGGCTGAAGTTTGTCAGGGAGGGGAAGGGGCAAGGGGAACTTGCAGCTCAACTGCTGCAGCCCTTTCTTGAGGGGGGAGGAAAAACAGTCTCTTTTGCCCATTTGAAACAGTTTATTTGGGGGTTTCTGCATCCCTGTGCTGTGATGCAGAGAGTGACCCTCAGCAGAGGGTTTGCTCAGGCTCTGGAAGCAAGCCCTGTGCCTTCCCTGGGGACAGCTCAGAGCTGCTTTACACAAATGTCCGGGTGCACTGAGAGTCTGCTGGGGTGGGAGGGGGATGTGAGGCTGCCGTAGGGGAAGCAATGAGTTATTCATAAACACAGCAAAGGAGGGAGCTTATCACGCTCAGAAAAAATGCCTGCTAAAAATATGTCCAAATGGTTTATATGGGACATGGAGGATTGCCTGAGGAGCAGAACTGAAAGTGGTGATAACAATGGCTGTGAGAGGGGCTTTTCAATCCCAAATGTTGAAGGCGAGAGCCAGGGAGCTTTCCAAGCTGATTGCCATCCGGAGTGAGCTCAGGGCGACAGGGTTGCAGGATCTGCCTGATGGAAGCAGTCAGGCCCAGAGGGAGCAGCTTGGCTGGGTCTGCGTGCGGCGCGGGGGCCAGCAGGGCAGTAATGACCAGCAGCCAGCATCAGCCAGCTGATTGCATCGTGTGGGGCTGGCTGGGGGTGGCAAGTCAGGGATGCTGGGACCAGGGTGTGATGGGGCCGTGCTGAGGCCCTGCCCGCGGTGTGGGTGCCACAGAGCAGCTGTGGTACGTAGGATGGAGGGTTGGTCCTGGTCACCCCTGCAGTGCCAGGCAGCTGGGGAGAGCCTGGCTGTGGAGCAACGTGAGGTGAAAGCAAGCTGCTGGCTCACTGGATCACACCAGAGCAGAGAGCAATAGGCAAGGGGGAAACGGGATCTGGGGAGCACTGTGAGACATGGGGCTGGAGTCACTCAGCTGCCCAGTCTCTGGAGAGATGGGCAGGCACAGTAACCCAGCAGTGAGCAGGAAAGCACTGACAAGGAACACGGGGACAAACCCTGCCCGAGGGTTGCAAAGGTGACTGCTGGATGGGGACAGTCAGTGACCTTGGTGAGGTGGCGGGTCTGGGCAGAGCTGGTTGAGGACAAAACTCTGTGGCAGGAACAGGCAGGTGGTGCAGAGGTCAACACCCAAACAGAGATGGGTTTTGGGGTTTTTTTTGGTCCCAGAAAAACAAAAATGACCTCATTATGGGCTATTTTAGCAGCCCTTCAGAAACAGTGGCTTAGACACATAGAAACTGCAAGGAGGCGTAGACTGATGTTTGTGCAAGAGGGAGCTATCCACTGACGAGGACCACACCTCATGGATGGGAGACCATGTACTAAGAATGAGGAATAATCCCACCTGTGACTGAAAAGAACCTTAATTCCGACAAGAAGTCCCAGGGAATGAAAAGAGAAGTGAGGGATAGGCTGAGGAGAGTGCTTGGAGGAGGAGCAGAGGTGTCTTTGGGGCCGTTGAATGGCAGGGCAGGAGGCCAGCTGGGAAGAAGCAGAGGCTACCAGGGCAAGGGACATGACCTCCACCTCGCTAATGGCAGCAGGCAGGTATGTTGAGAGGGATGATTACAACAAAAGCACCAGACTTGGGGTTTGGCCTTGTTTTAACAGCTTGGAAATCCAAGATGACAAACTCTAGTTTCAGCAAGATGGATCCCAGTAAACAGGCAGAAAAAGGTTAATAAAAGCTTAGTGTCTCATCAATTTTGCAGGAATTGTGCAAAATGGTTAATGCAGGAATGAAAAAAAAACTTTAAAAAATGAAACACCTTTCTTGGAAGTACCTAAGAGCATGAGAACAAACGCCTAAAGGGAAAAGAGCTGATGCCGGGCTGTGCTAAGCCTTCGTGGATCTGCATTGAAAAGGTCTGAACCAGCTCTGAAGATACAGATATGTGGAGGAAAAACCCAAAACACTGTTTTTTCAGCATAATAATGCTGCTGGAAATGCCAGGGGCTTTCTCTTGATGTTCAGTGCTATTGATCCAAGTGTGCTGCTGGTGGCAGCCGCTCCCGGAAGGCCAGCAGGACCCACTGCAAAGAGGGAAGCAGCTGCCATGAGCCTGTGATCCAGGGACTGCTGGGGAGTTGGATGCGTGGGCTGGGAGCAAAGGACAGGGCAGCAAGGTGGCTGCTTACTCTGTGCAGCTTTTCACAGGCTGTCCCATGAAGCTGCCTCTGTGATCCATGGCCAGCTGTGGCTGCATCAGCCTGGGGGCAGAGAAGCTTCTCCTGGTGCTTTGAAGCCAGCCGGTGGTGGAGAGAGGGGGCACAGCGGTGCCCTCTGTCTGGCAAGTTCCCCTTGCTTCCCTGCACTCAGGAAATGCCTTTCCCAGCTGAGGGTTTTGCCACTCCTCCTCTGACAGTGAAGGCTGCAAGAGTGGTGGAGCGGGGAAGAGCCTTTCATCACTCAAGCAACATCTCGTGTATCACCCCACTCCTCTTGCAAGAGCCTTTCATTCCTAGGGAAGCAAGCATCTTCCTCGGGTGGGCAGCAGCTCCCACACAGGTGATTCCTCAGCTTAGACCAGTGCTCCAGGGGTGATCCCAGCACCTCGCAATTGCAGCAGGGCTCATTCTGCTCCAGCCTCCTGGAACCATGGATCACAACATCGGGACTGTCAGAGAGAGACCAGTTGCTGGACACTGGGACTTTTTGCCATTGGGATGGTACCATGCGGGTGGGAGGTGGGATCAGCAGGAGCACACCAGCATCACCTCTGTCCCAGGGACAGGTCTGTAAGGAAGCATGTGTGTCCCTGTGCAGTTGCCCCCGTGCAGGCAGTCGCCTTGGGGACCAGGTGTGCATCTTGTGTTCATCCTGCTGCAAGATTTGGGCACTGGTACTGCTCTCCCACACACCCTAATCTCTCCCACAGGGTGAAGGGACTTTGGGAAATCACCTCACCATTCCGTCTGTGCTGAGACATGAGCATGCTCAAGCTCACCTTAGGTGACATTAACTTGTTCCTAGAGGGCTCCTGAGGCAGCCTGTCCTGGTGGGGCAGTGTCCTTGCAGTTAGAACGGCTTCCCAATGCCTAGTCCCTGCCCTTGCCTTGCAGATTACTGCAAGTCTCACTCAGATGGTAAGGTGATTGATTTCAGTGTGGTTTCAAAATCACTTTGTTGAGCTACAGGCCATAAATAATACCTGCAGTGGCTGTAGTTTCCTCCTAGCTCTTGAACCTGGAAAGCTGCACCCCTTCGAGGGTGCCCTTTTCTTCAGAATGAACACTGATTTGCTTTTCTGCATCCTTCTGGGACTTTTCCTTCTGGGACTTTTCCGAGTGATTGCTACAGCTACAGCTACAGGATTATGGAAGCAGCATCATTAGCAGTCTAGGTTGAATGTCACCACCTGACTCCAATACACCCACCCTGGCTAGGTATAGTCTATTCAGTTGGCATTTCCCTCCAGTTCTTTTCCCGTGCCTCAGTTTCCTTGTCAAAATCCATGTGATTCATCACAAAAGATTGGTGTCACAGAAATGCAGAACTTGTGGCAGGAAGGCTAGTGCTCAAAACAAGGGATTTAAATGTTTAAAGCCTCAAGAGGACAAGTATCAGTGACAGTGTTTCTCTAGTTGCTCACCAGTACCTCCAGGACTTCAGCAGGGACACTGGGGGGAAAATGGTTCCCATGAGAGGGTTTATACTGTGCCTGTAGCAGGCAGAGTCCTGTGCTGGCTTTTGTCTGACAGTTCAGGAGCTGGTGGCAACAAGAACTCTTGGAGCAGCTGCCAGAGCTGCTGGGGCTGTTTCTTCTCCCATGGCTCAAGGGGCATCCTCCATGCAGCTGGAGACAGGGATAGTATTCAGCTGCAAAAACCCACCCTTCCCCACCTCTGCCTGCTGAGGAGCTTGCAGTCACCACAAACAGCTGATAACACAGGGAATTCAGCTCGCTGAGGCCAAGTTGCCACCTTAATTGTTGGCTGCAGCAACTTGTGCACATGCAAGCTCCAGTTAATGCAAGGAAGGGGCCTTGGGAAGGAAACCACTAACCTTTAAACACACGCAGGGGGGACGTTGGTGCCTCTTTGCCCAGCAACACAGCCACAAGGGGTGTGGTGGCTCAGCACTCGGGCCCAGCTGGGGTGGTGGGATGGGACATCTGCTCCTCACAGTCCCCCCAGGCCACGGTGGCCACCCAGTTCCAAGAGGGTACAGGGGAAAGGGTGGAGCTGCCTCCAGCCAGAGCACAGCCACTACCAGCAGCTGGCTGGAGAGCCAGTGCCAGGCATCCCTCCTGTATGGCCTCAGGTCCTGATATATGCAAATTCAAGGAGCTGGGAGAGAAGGCTTGTCCTAGATGGGAAGACAAGGGGGATGGAGCTGCTGGTCCAAGTGGGCATTACAGGGAAGAAGGAGCCTGACTCCTTTCAGAAGTGTGCAGTGAAAACTTCAACCCCATAGAGAGAAAAAGTAGTAGTAGTAGTGCAGTACACAGTGCCAGTACCCAATGCAGTGGTGAGTTCTCCACCTGTGAGGATGTTCAGGTGTGATGGGCAAGACCCCAAGTGACCTGCTCCAGGCAGGAGGTGGACCAAGTCTGATCAAATTGATGACATGCTTCTATGAGTCCCAGCTGCCAGGACAGGAACCAAGAAAGGGCACAGTCTGCCTTGGAAAGAAGAATCATAGGACAGCCCGGGCTGGAAAGGATCACCTGGCCAAACCTTGTGTGGGAAAGGGAGTCTGGGTGAGACGATCTGGCACACTCTCTAGTGGCGTCTTGAAAATCTCCAGCGACAAGGACTCTACCATTTCCCTGGGGAGGTTGTTCCGCAGAATGGTTGCTCTCACTGTAAAAAATGCCCCTGTTATGTCGAGATGAAACCTGGGTGTGCACGTTTGTGTGCTTCACAGCGAATGTGGTGGCTGCCTGTACTTACAGACAGGCACCTGCCGGGGACAAGGAGCCGGGGGAGCCCCATCGCTAAGGGAGGAAGGATGCTGCCCGCACCTGCCTGGGGAGGCGGGGAGGGGGCGCGGGGCTCCCCGGCTCCGGGAATAACATCGCTGCCCCTTTAAAAGGCAGCGGCCGCGGGTGCCGATGCGGCGGCTGTGGCCCCCCTGCCCGGCCCCGGCGGGAGGCGCGGCGGTGCATCCCGCCCGCCCGGTGGCCTGATCGCGGGCGCTAATCCCGGCAGGGCCATGTGAGCCGGGCGGGCGGCGCGGCCCGGGCGGCGGGCGGCGGGGAGGCCAGCCGGCTGCAGGCCGAGATGCTGCAGCTCGACCTCATCGACGCGGCGGGGGATACGCCGGCCGAGGAGCAGACGGCGCCCGAGCCGCTGCAGAAAGACCCCCCGGCCGGGACCACCGATGTCTACAGGCCGAAGCGACCCACAACCCTCAACCTCTTCCCGCAGGTGCCTCGCAGCCAGGTGAGGCGGCATGGGGCGCTCGGGGCGATGGGGGGTGCGGAGGAGGAGGAGGGATGCTCCCGCTGTCCGCCGGGGGCTTTTGTCTCGGGCGGATGGAGGGAGAGGGGGGGAATAGACGGGGGCGGAGGGGCTCGGCTCCGCTGCCCGTCCCCGCAATGCTCGGCGGGGCAGCCGCCCCCGCCATCCGGGGGTCCCTTCTCACCGCCGCTCGCGTCCCCTCAGCGCAGGCCGAGCCGGAGGGAGCGATCTGCGGGCCCGGGGGTCCCCGGGTGCCGGGGAGCTGAGCACGCCCTGCCGGGCCGCCCCCGCGCACCGCCGAGCATCCCAGCACTGCGCTCGGAGGGGGCTCTTTGAGGGGGCTGAGGCGCCGCGTGGGTCCTTCTTTCGTCTCTGCTGCCGAGGGGGAGAGGGAACACGTCAGGAATCGTGTCGGGACTGAGATGTGCCCCAGCAGGGTCCGCGTGGCCTGGCGGAGAGCCGCGCGGTAGGGACAGGGTGGGAGCTGCGAAGGGCTCCCACAGGATGGGGAGCAAACGAGGCGTGGGTACCGAACGCGTGAATGAGCCATCGCGGGACGGGGCACCCCGCCACGGGCTGGCGAGCCCAGTGCCGGCACCAACAGCTGGCTGGGCTCCAGCTGCCCCGGCTTGGGGCAGCACCAGCTCTGGGGCAGCTTGGTGACACCAAGTGCCCCATGCCCGGCAGTGGGGACCTGGTGGCCTCAGCTCCTGAGCAGTGGTGTCTGGCAAGAGAAGCATTAATGTCAGAACCCTGTGCAAAATTTGAGAGACAGAAAAGTAACGCCCAAAATGGTGGCCAGGAGGACAAGGGGGTTCTGTTGTCTTGCTCATGCTCAGATTTTGTACAAGATTTTGGGTGGTTTTACCCAAGACTGCCTGCCCCACACAGCCACGGTGTTACTGTCACCCATGGCGTAGATGATGTTTTGGTGCCCTGCATGCTGACCTCACCCAGGCAGCGGCTGGAGTCCCTTTGCCCTGTCGCTCCTGCGAACTTCACAAACCCACGCAAAGTGCGCGATGTGCAGGGCTATTTTTGCCTCCCTCCTGCATTCAGCTCTGCCTTCTGCCAAGTAGGAGGATTTTCGTCGCGGTGACGTTCAGCCGAGGAGCATGAAGTGAGAGGCAGGTGTCCCCGTGGGTGACAGATGGGGAGTAGTCGGAGCTGGGTGTCACCAGCCCAGTACCGGCAGCTGATGCCAGCTCTCTGCCTGAGGCCATGGGTGGGAGGAGGAGGAGGAAGGCACAGAGCCAAGGATAGGCGCCCGCAGGCAGCTGGCACCAGAGACAAAGGCAGCAGGGCTGGGAAGGCGGGGGGAGCCCCAGTGAGCATAATGGACAAGGGGACAGCAGCAGCCTTGTCCCACTCTGTGCAGGGACCCCGAGGAGCAAGTGGTATGTGGCAGCCACATCCAGCTGGGGGAGGTGAGGAACAGCAGGGCCTTCTCCCAGATACTCAGTCCCAACCAGTGCCGAGGGGTGGGAGCAGGCCACTGGAGAGGGATGGGGATGGGGGAAGTTGCAGAGATGGTAGGCTGGGGAGGGGAAGCTGATGGTCCCTTTGCAAGGGGATGGTGGAGGCTGTGGAGCTCACTGGGAGGTGTGAACACAGCTGAGCTGAGGACATGGGGAATGGGAGAGGGGGCTTTGCTGCAGCTGGCAGTGGGAGCCTGGAGCCAGCAGGGATGGTGGCACAGGACTGGGGCATGGTAGGATAGTGCTGTTGGTAGGATCAAGTGAGAGTCTGGCTGTGAGGTGCTTGGGATTCCTGTTCTGGATGCCTACCTCTAGCCTGAGGCACTGTCTCCCTGTCTACAGTGGTGCCCTAAGGAGAGGACAGGGTGCAGGGCATCCCTTGGGAATCAGCCTGAAATCTGTCTCCACTTGTGTGAGACACTGCATCCTCTTGGACTGCCCAGCTCCCTCCTGCAAGCAGTCATAAGAGGGATCATGGCCATACATCCTCTCTTGAATGCCCAGTGGGGGCACCAGGCACTCTGCCAGACAGGGTGTTCACAAAGCAAGGCATCATCCCACCCTCTGCTTTTGTGGGGCCAGGATTCAGCCTGGTGATATCTCAGTTGCCACTGGGCTCCCTGTGATCATCATGCCAGGCAGGTAGCCTGGAAATGGTGAGAGGAACATCCCCACCTTCCCAGAGGGCAAGAAACAGCTGTTGTGGTGGGCTTAGGTTCATTGTCTAAGACTATGTGAATGCCTCTCCACCCTGGCTGGGCATTACAGACCCCTTACTGCTCTGGCCCTGTGGGATGGGTGGGCTCAGTGGGCTGTGCCTGCTGCATTGCTGCCTCCTGTCCCAGTCCATGCAGCCAGGCTGGCTTGTGTGTGCTGGCCCCGTGGCACTCTGCACGCAGAGGCCATCGCTGTGACAGCTTGCCTGGCCCGCGTCCCGGCCCATCATGTCCCTAGGAAAGGCTAGTGGGGACGTGCTGTTATTTGCCTTGGCACAGGAGGGACTCGTGGAGGCCATGGTGGGAGGTTGCCAAGGCCCTGTGAAGGAGGTCTCTCGCTCCCCACATAGAGGTGGGGATCTGGCAGGCATGGTTCAGCAGTGTGTGTGACATGATGGAATTTTGGGGCAGAGGCTTCCTTCATGTCAGTGGTGAAGCAAAGTAAGGACAGGACAGCTCTTGTGCTGCTGGTAACAGCTGCAGGTTGGTGATAAGGCCGTGAGAAAATCCAGGGAGTCCCAGCGGGGCTTTGGTACTTAAGCAGAAACTAACAGTGTGGAAAACGCCAGTTCTGCAGCCAGGGAGAACTTGGGGATGGAGGAGTGGATGAGGGCTGGTGCTGCACCAGGCAGAATGTCACACCCTGCGGAGGCAGGCAGGGAGGACTTGTCCCCCATCTGCAGGAGGTCCTCATTAAAGAGGACTTGGTTCCCTTTGGTCCCTGGGTCTTGCAGTGAGGCTGAGCATGTGTTCCTTTGTGTGCAGGCATGGCGAGATCCTGGGCTGAGCAGGCAGGGCACAGCACCCACAGAATCTTGCCCAAGCGTGGGGAGCATGGATGGCCCGATCCTGCCTCTCCTCTCCAGCTGCTCAGGATTGACATGTGCTAGTGAACTGTGTATGTGTGTGTGCGTGCATGTATAGATTTGTACACATGCATACTATCTGTGTATGCCCCTGCATACACCCAATACAGATGTCTTCAGGGACAGGCATTAGTCTATCCTGTAGCTAGCTTCCAGCTGAGCAGCAGCGCAACACCTGGGCCTTGGGATTTCCCCCATTTCATTAAGCTGGGTGGTTTGAAGGTAGGCAGGGCTGGCAGGATGGGAGCAAAGCGTGCAGGTGAGCTCAGGTCTTGAATTTTTTGTCTTGGGACTGTCCAGCTATGGGCTCCGGCAGCCGAGTTTCCCCGGTGGATGAATGCAGCCCCGCTGGCTCCTTGCCCACCCTGCTTCAGCCCTCATGCCAGCTCTTGCAGCAGCAGCATGGTGAGATGTGGGGCTGGCGGGGGGTCTCCCCAAGCATCACGTGCCCAGCATGCTCAGCTGAGAGGGGAGCTGAGCAGGGTGCTGTGGGCCCAGGGAGGGATGGGTGCTGCCGTGCCACATGCTGTTTACTGTTTGGGCTATAAGGCGGCTTTGTTCTTCTCCTCAGGACACTCTGAATAACAACTCTCTGGGGAAAAAGCACAGTTGGCAGGAGCGGGTGTCCCGGTCGTCGTCCCCTCTGAAAACGGGTGAGTTCTCAGGCTTTTGGCCAGGCTCAGCTCCTTGCACCCTTTCATGGTGCTCAGTAGCCTGAGGCAAGTGGTGCTGGAGCAGGAGGTGGGGGAGAACATACCACGTGAATGCAGGGTGCATGTCTGTCTTGCTCTCTACAATTACCTGAAAGGAGGTTGTTAGCAAGCTGGGGGTTGCTCTCTTCTCCCAAGTAGTAAGCAGTAAGACAAGAGGAAATAGCCTCGAGTTGTACCAAGGAAGGTCTGGATTGGATATTAGAAAAAATTTCTTCGCTGAAAGATTGGTCAAGCATTGGAACAGGGACGTGCTGGAATCACCGTCCCTGGAAGTGTTCAAAATTGTGTAGATGTGGTGCTTAGAGATATGGTGTAGTGGTGGACTTGAGAGTGTTAATGGTTGGACTTGAGAATCTTAGAGGTCCTTTCCAAATTAAATGATTCTATGATTTTGTGATGCTGGGTGGCATTCCTGGACACCTTCCCTGTCAGGGAGCATCCCCCGCTGCGTGGCTGTCAACACTGCTCTCCTCTCCCTACAGGTGAGCAGACCCCTCCCCATGACCACGTTTGCCTGAGTGATGAGGTCAATCACCAAAACAGCACAACCTCCACCAAAGACCGGGGCACATCCACGGAGAGCCCGTGCCGGCGCACAGCAGCCACACAGATGGCCCCAGCCTGCGTTGCCTCGTCCCGGCCACCCGATAAGCACCAGGCCACCAGCCGGGCCCCACCACACGGTGCCAGCGTCGTGGTGGTAACGAGGGGCCCCGAGGCCCACCGGGACCGCATCCGCTACCAGACAGATGTCAGGCTGGAGGCCACGGAGGAGATCTACCTGACGCCCGTGCAGAAGAACTCGGACCCTCTGGAGACTGACAAGCCGTTCCTGTCTCAGTCCAGTGAGAACCGCATGTCCATCAGCTCTGACATTGACACCTCCGGCTATTCGGCCCTGGTAGGGAAAACCAACCCCTCCATCAGCGAGGAGGATGAGGTGCTGGACTACATGTCCTCCCCTGACAAGACAAACCTGCCCAGGGCCTCCTGTGGTGGTGGGAGTGGTGGCTCCCGGCCAGCGCACAACCTTCAGAGAGCCTCCGTGAGTTCAGACACCAGTGCCCTCTCCTATGACTCTGTCAAATACACACTGGTGGTGGATGAGAATGTGCAGCTGGAGCTGGTCAGCCTCAAGCAGTGCTACTCGGGCTACAGTGATGAGAGCGACTCGGCCACAGTCTACGACAATTGCATCTCCTCACCCTATGAGTCGGCCATTGGCGAGGAGTACGAGGAGGATGCGCTGAAGCGTGACTCAGTCTGCCTCTCCGAGGACTCCACCCCTGAGGCAGACATCCACTTCTCCAAGAAGTTCCTGAATGTCTTCATGAGTGGCCGGGCACGCTCCTCCAGTGAGTGCTGGGCACTGGGGGGAGGTGGGCTGGTGGCTGCCTGCCTGGGCAGCCTTGCCTGTCCCTGGTACACGCTCAGGAGATAGGAAGCCACCAGCAGACATAAGCCCCAGTTCTGCTTGCTGCAGCCTGTGGCTTTGTTCCTGATGGTCCAGGAGGCATGGTGGGGCTTGGAGAAACTTTGTGAGTGTCAGGTGGGTGTGGCAGTAGGTGTTTGAGGCTGCTCATTTGGCTAGCTCAAGGTATGGCCATGCTGAGGGGGAGACAAGCGATCTCACAGGGGGCCTTCATATTCCTGGTGTGCCACACTCCTCCCCAAGCCCAGAAGAGCACTAGGGCTGGTGGCATGCTCCGGCAGGCAGGGTTTCCCATAGTGTGGCTGGTCCCATGCGGCTGGTGACATCAGCTGTCACAGCTGTTTGTGTTGGTGCAAGTAGGTCTTGTTCCCAGCAGGGACTGATGCGCACCAGTGCAGTGGCTCCAGCCATGCCTCTCTCTCCTGTGGTGTCACATAGCTTTGTCTTGGATGAGCCATCCTGCAGGAGCCTCAGCAGACTGCCTGGCCCACGTCCTTCTCTTGGCTGTGATGCTGATCCCTCAATGCTGACATGTCCGCCTCTGCCTTTGTCCCCAGGTGCCGAGTCCTTTGGGTTGTTCTCCTGCATGATCAACGGGGAGGAGCAGGAGCAGACTCACCGTGCTGTCTTTAGGTGAGCTTGCAGACACAGGCAGTGCTCCCAGCCTCTCGCAGGGGAGAACTGGTGCTGCACTCCCACCAAGATGGGGCTAGCACAAGCCCCAGTGTTTCCGGTGTCGGAAGCCCTGGGGAACAAACCACTGCCTGTAGCTCATGCCCTGTCCAGGAGCAATGTTTGCCCAGGCTGCTGCATGGGCAAGACCTCTCAAGGGCAGTCAGGGAGGAACAGCTTGGGTGGTGCAACAAGGGATACCCTTGCATTAGGTGCCAGCGTGCTGCTGCCCATTGAGCCCAAACCTCCTCCAGGGTTTTACTTAGCGTGCCAGGTCCCCATGGCTACCAGGGCACTGCCTGGGTTGGTGGTGGGTGTCCCAGCAGTGTGCCAGTGAGAAGGCCACCAGTGCTGCTAGCCAGCCAGCTGCTAGTGCCTCTCTGCCCAGGTTTGTGCCTCGCCATGCGGACGAGCTGGAGCTGGAGGTGGACGATCCTTTGCTGGTGGAGGTGCAGGCAGAAGATTATTGGTATGAGGCCTACAATATGCGCACAGGAGATCGGGGCATCTTTCCTGCCTACTATGCTATTGAAGTCACCAAGGACCCAGACCATGTGACAGGTACCAAGCCTCTGTGTGCAGTCTGCTGATGTCCCCATCTTGTACCATGTCCTTCCTGCTGAACAGTCTGGTGCTGAGCAGGGGGCTGGGGCAGGACCAAACTGGGCATCCAGCAGGGAGTAATGAGCAGCTTCTGCTGTGATGCTGGGAGTTGGTACCTGGTGCTGAGGGGAGCTTTCCCTGGGCAGAGAAAAGTGCAGGGGTTGGAAGATGGAGAGGGGAACTGGAGCTCAGCCCACATACCTGGTCACTGGAGATGATCCCTGCCATGTGCTCTCTCTTCCAGCTCTGGCCAAGAGCAGTGACTGGGTGGACCAGTTTCGGGTGAAGTTCCTTGGCTCCGTGCAGGTTCCCTATCACAAGGGCAATGATGTGCTCTGCGCGGCCATGCAGAAGGTAGTGTCCCACACCATCCCAGGGAGCAGGGCAGAGCCTCAGTGGGGAATCAACATTGCTGCTCACAGGTCCCACGGCTTTCTCTCTCTCCCGCAGATTGCCACCACGCGCCGCCTCACTGTGCACTTTAACCCACCCTCCAGCTGTGTCCTGGAGATCAGCGTGCGCGGGGTCAAGATCGCTGTGAAAGCCGACGACTCCAAGGAGCACAGCAAGGTAGTGCCCCGCTCCCTGCTCATCTCATCCCTTCCCTGATTGCTGCTCTCAGCTGGCTTGTGCCCTCTGTGCTACAGGCCATGTTTGCATATGAAAATTAAAGGTTTCCACTCCACATCTGAGAGGGTGAGAAACAGCATCGTCAGTGTTTTAGGCCCACCATTGGGGTCGCCCATGCCTCGCAAGGCCCCAGCTCTGGGCAGTACTGCCAGCTGATGCTCTCACAGCTGCCAAGCACGTCACTGTGCTGGGATGCTCCGGGCTGAGCTATACCCGGTAATCTGTCAGCTGCTTCTAAACCTTTCTGCTACTATTTTGAGTGGTGTCCTCCAGATCTGCCCTGTAATCTCTTTATCTGGCAAGGGCAAACTGCTGATTAGCATTCTGCATAAGTAGCCTAGTAAAGCACGTTGCGATGCTGAGCAGAGGCAAGTGAGGGCTTTGCAGCAAGCTGTTGGGAAACCTCCCTTCTGGCTGGGGGATAGGAGTAGTTCATGGCTCTGTGTGCTGTGACAGAGCTGGGCTGAGGTTTCTACAAATCTTGCCTGCATCTAGAGGATGCCATCAACTTAGTTGTGCTTTAGACTTGTATAAATAAGTTTTCATTTCTGGCTGGGACCCTTTGACACCCAGGCTTGAATGACTTGTTTAGTTCTAAGTTGTCCATTCGTCTTCTATCTGCTGGTGTTTCTGAGAGCCTTTTTAGCGAAGAAGGAGGTCTGTGTGTGCTGGTGAACAGCAGCACTGACTCTAGCCTGAGTACAGTCTGACTCAGAGCCTCCAGGGAAATCCTGCAGGAGCTACTGGAAGTAAAGACAGCTGGGGTGACAGCCAGCAGGGCTGCCTGGAAAAGCTCCCTTTGTTCAGGTGCTTGGATCAATCCTGAAACTGCTGCTGATAGCAGCCCAGGATTAGGCTCCAGTTCATTTCACTTCTCAGTCTTCAAGTGCGTTTTTCCAGTGGCCAGAGACTGGCTGCCCTGAACGGGGTGGGGAGAAAAGCTTTGACAGTTCCCCTTTCTCTCTCCCCCAGGTAAACAAGTGTAGCCATTTTTTCCAGCTGAAGAATATTTCCTTTTGTGGTTACCATCCAAAGAACAACAAGTGAGTAGCAAGGAAGTGTGGTGCGGCTCTCTACGCCAGTAGCTCAGCAGAGAGGCTTTGCTGCCTTCCTGCTCCCTGGGGAGTATGACTGGGGCTAGGAAGGAAAGAGGAGGTTTCCCAGAGCCCCAGTTTGAAGGGCTCCCCTTCCCCTGTGAGCCCAGCGCTGCAGCTTTGGACACGGGCATGTCCCTGGGGTGGCCACCAGGATTTATCAGGGTGCTTTCAGGTCCCAAACCCCTATGCTAAGGGTGGGTACACCTCAGAGATGCTGGGGTACCTGTGCCTGCTGGTCCAGTCACACCCACTCTCTTTGCCCTCAGATATTTCGGGTTCATCACCAAGCACCCTGCTGACCACAGATTTGCCTGTCACGTCTTCGTCTCGGAGGAGTCTACGAAGCCACTGGCAGAGTCTGTAGGGTGAGTCCTGGCTGGGCAGGGAAGGCTGGCTCATAAAGAACAGGAGGAACAAGGCAGCCAGGCTGAATCCTGCCATCTCCCCCTACGTGTGGGGCTTAGACCTGTCCCCAGGCTGGCACCTCTTCCCTCAAGTGAGATGCTTGGTGTGAGAGCCAGGGCTGACAGGGCTATGGGCATCATATTCCTGACAGTACTGGAACGAGTCCCAGTGCAAGGCTTTGCAGGCAGATGGCTGAAAGTCATATACTGTGCAGGGAATCAGAGCAAGGATGGAGACCCTGCAGCTCGGATGGCAGCTCTGGGGGCTAATGCAGGAGGGGCCAGGGGCTGGGGGGTCAAACTGGCCACAGGGTAGGGAGTGAGGGTCAGGATGGAAACGGGGATCTATAATTGCACTCCTCCTTGTGGGGAAGCTGCTGCTAAGCTTTGCCTGGTGCTGTGTTGCAGGAGGGCTTTTCAGCAATTCTACAAGGAGTATGTGGAGTACACGTGCCCCACAGAGGACATCTACCTGGAGTAGGGGCTGGCACAGGCACCTCCTGCACAGCCAGGGCTGCAGCCTCACCCCTTCCCCGTGTCGTGCATGGACAAGAGCTGCTTTGAGCCTGGAGGAGGAGCGGGCCCGGGGCAGGGCTCCCCGGGGCACGGAGCGCCGCCTCTTTTCGTGACTCCCCTTCCTCGGGCTGGGGGGACGGGAGGGGGGAGGGCTGGACAAATTGTGTTTATTGTACAAAATACTCTTAGTTTATTCTATTGGAGAAGCACCCGCTGGGTGCCCTGCTTGAGAGCGGTTGTGGGGGGCAGTAGTGTGCTCGCGCCCTTCCCAGCTGCAGGCTGGGGTGACAGCATCTCCTCGTTGTGACCAGGGCACAGCTTCCTGTCACATCCATCTGGGGTGACTTTTAATTGCAGTGGCAGAGTCAGTCTCTTGCAGTATGATGACACAGTGGCTACAGAAAACAAGACCCACATGCTGGCTCCTGCCCGAGAGATGGGATCACCTCCTTGCCAGGCCCCGGGGAGACGGCTGCTGGGCAGGAGTGGCAGAGGAAGCCCCAGTATCTCCTCTGCCAGAGCCAGAATGAGATGAGACAGCTTTCCCCTTCCTCTGCCCCCATCCCCACCCTTTCCCTCTTGTATCCATGCCCTGGGGACAGAGAAAAATACCCCTCATACCTCCTTGCAGTAACTATACCCTCGGGAGGGAAGCCCTTCTCTGCTCCTTTCCCCTCTCCCCCAAGCTGCAGGTGGCAGAGGCAGGGCAGGAGCACCCCAGCTCAGTGGGGCTCAGCCCCTGCACAAAGCTGGGTGTCTGCCTGAAGTGGGGCAGGGAAGGGCTAAAGCCTGCAGGGAGCCGTGCAAAGCACCAGGGAGGTAGAAGAGCTCTCCCTGTCCCTGCAGCCAGTGGTCTCTGTGCTTCAGCTGGATCTGCTGTGATGGCAACAACTATTAAAAATGATGGTTCATGGAGCAGAGCTGCTGTGCGGTTTGTTTCCCACTACAGGGGGTTTGGGCCCTGGCTCCTTCTTTCCCTTGGGACCCCAAGCAGAGCTGGAGCTTCTCAGTATTGGTCCAAGGACCCTGGGTGCAATCCTGGGAGGCCAGAGATCGTATGATGATCCAAAGGGACTTCTGGCAGCCGTGCTGCAGCCCTCACCTGCTGGGCTGTGGTGGGCACGGGGGCACGTGGGCTCACAGGCGCCCATCCTCATAGTACTCCAGCAAGTCCAGCCCGTCCCGCTTGTTCTTGCCAGCTCTGCGCAGATCCACTGGCCGCTCCGGGGCCGCCTGGGTTCTGAAGCCAGGCTGCTTGGGTTTGATGCCGTAATCTGTGGGCACAGCGGAGGCTGGACTCAGCTGCTCCTGGGGTTAGGGACAACCGCCCACCTGGAGGGGTGAGTGCACGGAAAGGGAGTTCAGAGGGACGAGGAAAGCACTGTACCATCCACCAGGCCGAAGTGCTTCTGTGGAATCTCCAGGGGAGCAGAGAAATCCTCAGGAACTGAGTAGCTGCCCCTACAGAGGAAAACCAGGGCCAGAAGTGAGCCAAGATCCTACAGCACTTACCCAGGCTGGCACAAGAGCTCCCATGTGCTGCATCTTCCATCCAGTCTGGCCAGCTCTTGAGGCCTGGTGCCACAAGTGCCAGCCCACGTCAGGGGCCCTGGGGTACCTGCAGGTACCGGAGGAGGAGGAGGAGGGGGGAAGTGCCATCACCTCTGGCGCACAGGCCGCGGGAGGGCAGCCCCCAGCAGCAGGGCGAGCAGCAGCAGGCAGCGCAGCATGGTGCACACTGATCGGTTCCACTGGTTCCGCAGCGAGGTCACAGACGAGCCACCCTGGTTGCCCAGGACATCTGCTGGCTGGGGCAGGGGACATGGCCCCTCCCAGGTGCTGCTGCTGTCCCTTCTTACCTTGTCCCCTTCAGGATTGCCTCTGCCTGGGCCCTGCCAGCTGCTGAGCCTTCGCTGTGCTGGTGCATGTCCCTGTGTGTAGGCACAGCTCCAGGGCTGTCCCTCTCTCTCACCACCTCCTTGTGCCTTCCTCTCAAACCCTCCAAAAGCAGATGCTTGCAGATGTCATCTCAGTACCACCCTGCCCCAGGAGCCAACACTTCATCATCTTTCTCTGCTAAAAGACTGAGCAAAGGGAGGGTAGTTCCTTGCTCATGGCTTTTCCACGCTGCTGTTACCATGTTGCAGGGCCTCGCCAGCTGAGGTGGCAACACAGACCCCTCACACTGGCAAAGTCTTGTGGTCCCCATCTGTGGTGGCCCATGAGGGATGTGTGTGTGGGACCACATCTCCAATGCTGGATGCTGAGGCAAGAAGGCTGTGACCCCTGCAGCCTGAGAATCCCCCAGGGATGGTTCAGGTAGGAATGTTCCTGATACCCACTTGGGGCACACTTACTACCCAGACAGCTGCCTGTGGGGCAATCCAGGGCCATCAGCTGACTAAGCCTTTGTCCTGGCCAAGGGAGCCTCCACAGAAGCTCACTGTGCAGACTGGTGCCTCAACTGTCCCCCAGATAGGAGAGGAGACATAGACCTCCCTTGGGCTCTTTATTAAACGTGGCACAGCAGTATTTGCTGAATCAATCACTTCTCCTCTGTCCTTGGCCAAGCCCCCAAGCACTGGCTGGCAGCCATTCTGCAAACCCTTTTAATACACATTAGGTGCTAGGAAAGCAGCCTACACACTGCAGCTGTGTACCCCCAGGGGAACCCCAGGACTCTGGGGACTGAGGCAGGCACTGGGAATTACAGAGGCTACAGTCATCAGCTGAGTAACATATGGGGCCCTGACTGACACAGGCCAGAGCAAAAGGCTTCTAAGGGACAGCATATCCCTGGGTAGTCAACTGCAAAAGCTGCTCTTTCGGACAGAGAGAGACCTGCTGGCAACCAGATACAGGGGATCCCATGCAAAGAGGGAGAGGCCCTTCAGCTCAGTTCTCTCCATTCAGTCAGTTTATTTGACAGACAAGTCTGCTCCAAGCAGATGGGCCAGACACGGCCAACACAAGCAGGCTGCAGGTCAACCTCAGCGCCTTGACATGAGAAAATGCTCTCCAAAAAACCACTACGCTGCCTGGCTTTATTATAGCGCAGCTGTACAAAAGAAGAAGAATCAAATGCTTCAAAAAAAGGCTGCCCCATCACCATCACTGCAGCCACAGAATGGTCCAGAGAAACAGGTGGCCAGGGTCTCTCCATATGTTTAGTGTCCATCATTCACACCTAGATCTGTTTAAAAAAATCACACACAACCCCCTCCCCACTCTTTAGAACAGGAGCTTCTCATTTATGATTTAACTGAAAATTAGACATTATCAACATCCCTCCCCCAGCCTGCTTGCCCTCCTTAGAAATGTCCAGCCATGATATGAGCAGAGAATAATCATCTTCTCATCAGCCCCAGTTATAGAAATAGATTTTCTGCCAAGCAGGCAAGTAATCCATCAGTGGCCCTGAAACAAGAGAAGAGAGGGATCACACATGTAGAAAGGCAAGAATTTAAAGCAGTGTGTCTATGGGGTATATCCCCCACTTCTTATTATGATCCAAACAATTCCAAATCTCCACTTACGCAACTCAGATGAACCCAAGAATAGAATAGTTACTTTTGCCAAGATGTGAGGCAACATTGCAATGTGGTGCCAGAGATCAGAGCAGGACCAAGAGGGGTGTGAAACATGGTCAGCATGGCCATGGTGTGGGACACCAACTACTTCCTCAGAGCTAATGTGTTCAAGCTCCAGTAGGAAAGAGGGTCTACAATGTGCAAGGGGAAAACCCACACGCAGAGAGTCGGGAGGACACTGCTGTGACAGGGAAGATAACTCAGCAACAGTGAGCAGGTGCAAACACAGAAGCATCTGCTGTAGAGCAAAAATGCTTATGTTGCACATGGCTTAATGTAGGCTCCAAAGCCTCTCTGAAATCACTAACTGGAGGAAGTGGCTCCTGAGCTAGCCAGCTTTGTGATCTCCCCAAAGAAAGGCCAATCCCATGATGCTGGGCTGATGTAATGTCACATCACTGCCATGAATCACTCCACAAAAGGATTCACATCATCAGGGGAAGAGGGTGGGAAGTGAAATGCTGGCCTATAATAAAGGGATCCTCTGGTGAAGGACTAGAAGACAGACCTGCTTTGAGCCTTTGATTTACAGTCAGTTTCTGCCTGGTTCAGTACTTCCAGGCACCCATTTACCCCTCGTGTCCGCACTGCAGACCAGGGATCAAGGAACGGAGTTCAGAATAGGGCTGCAAAGTGGGGCCCTAGCGCACCAGCTGAGATGCAGAAAGGAAGCCTAGGAGAACAGGCCTAGGTGGCAGACACCAAGCTCTGCAGCCTCAGGGCACACAGAGGTTTACTACTGTCATCAAGCCAGGAAGCAATTCGTCTTTTCCTTCAGCATTTAAAAATTACTGAAGCATCAACACAGGGTGCTCTAATACTAACCTCTCTAGGGACTTCCCAATTTCCTCCCTGGATTGGAAACCAACTGACATATGTTCCCAACAGCCCTCACTTTTCTTCACCAGACAGAAATGGAGATATAACAGTGGGACCCACTTACGTGTGATGAAGCCAACTCCAGGCACATAATCAGCCAGCAAGCGCAGAAGGAGAAGGATCCTGCCCCTAGGAAAGGAGAGAGTATGAACAAGTCCAGCTGGACATCTCCTGCCCCAGCTGTTGAACACACAAACAGCAATGGCAGCTGTTACGCAAGGGCTCAGATTAACCTGGTCACAGGCATCTCCAGATCTACTCACCCAGACCCCTGATGCTATTTCAGTTAAAAGGGAAATTTTCAGCAAAAGCCCAGCAAGGGCCCCTTACTCTGAATATCGGTCATAGAAAGGAGATCTCAGCAGGTAGTACAGCAGGAGGATGGTTCTTCGCCTCAGCTCCACCCGCTCTCGCCTGTTCAGGTCTTTCAGATCACTCAGCAAGCTCAGACTGGAAGGAGGAGGGCAGAGAGCTAACTCATGGCAACAGCAGCCAGCAGGGAAAAGAAAGCAGGTTTCTACAGCCCTCCACTCTCAGCTCCACACAGAGCAGATCACACCAGCTCAGAACAGAGAGCACTGTAAGTGTGACAGAAGATGTGTCAATCTCCACACTAAAGACCAGCCGTGGTACATATTTCTCTCAGTAGGGCCTGCCCAGGACTGGGGAACGGGGAAGTGCAGTGCCCAGCCACCACCAACCAAGCACCAAGAAAGACTCTTCATCAGACTGACCTCGAGATGTCCAGGACTGCCGAGAGGAGCCAGGGCTTCCATGATCTCTGGCCCCATACTCCTAAACTCAACACTAGGAACACGCAGTCAAGGAATGAAAAGATGAGAGATTCCTAACAAGAGGCAGGTAGAGAAGCAATCCCCTGGGTACCCACAAAGTCCTGCCAAGTTCAGGCAAACACACCCTAAGGCAGGACTGGGGGCACCCGGGAAAAGGGCTGGAGGACTTGGACCAACAGCTCCAGCGGCTCAGGCCGGCCACCAAAGCGTAAGAAGGGGAAGAGTCCCGAGGCGGAGCTGGCGAGGCACTGCCCTGCGCCCGGCCGAGCCCGCAGCACCCTCTGCCGGCACCGCAAGCGGCCGGAGCCCGCACGCAGCCAGGGCAGGATACGGTGGAGCAGGGGGCGGGTAATGTAGAGAGATTCTGCGATGGTTTCTTGGAGACCCAGAGGAGTGGGAGGCTGGTTCATCTCTTCCGCTCTTCGGCTCTGTGACTCCTCCCTCTGCTGGGGGGACCCCCAGTGCCGGGACTGCAGGGATGGGGCTGAAAAAGGCAGATCTCGTCATTAACACAAATAAAAGCTTTGTCCCAGCTGGAAACTAAGTATCACACGACTGCTAGTTCGCTCCATCTGGCCCTGGAGCACCTCATCCCCGGCCAGTGGGATGGGGAGAATAATCAGAAACAGGTAAAACTCCTGCATTGACATAGAACAGTTTAATAATTGTAATAAAGTAAAATAACAAAAATAACAATAATGACAATAATGAAAAGGAAGATAACAAAACCCAAGAAACACAATTGATGCACAACACAACTGCTCACCACCCCCAGACTGATGCCCATCCCATTCCCAAACAGTGATTGGCCCCTCCCAGTCAACTCCCCCAGGTTATACACTGGGCATGACGTATTACGGTATGGAAGATCCCTTTGGCCAGTTCAGGTCATCCATCCTGACTATGTTCCCTCCCAGCTTTTCGTGCATCTCCTCCCTAGCAGAACCCAGGAAACTGAAAAGTCCTTGACTTAGAGTAACCACTACTTCTCAATAACCTACAACATCAGTGTGTTATCAACATTATTCTCATACTAAATGCACAACTCATCACTGTACCAGTTACTAGGAAGAAAACTAACTCTATCCTAGACAAAACCAGGACACCATCCTATCATATCTCCACGCTTTCTGCACTGTGAAGGTGTGAAACAGGAAAGCTTGAAGAGCTGCACACATAGCCAAGTGCTGTGGGTGAGCAGCACCCTCAGAGCTTGCCTCTGAAAGGGACAGAGCAGGGAGAGGTACTTGCAAGATCCGTGCTCCTCAAAGCATAACCATGATGAAGAGTTGTCTCTGTCGCACGGCTCACTTGGGAAAACACAATTTAAGTGCTTGCCTTCCAGCATGTCTCTGGTTGCTTTGATACCCCCACCCACCCACAGTGGGCCCAGTGACTGGCAAGATACGTCCCAATGCAAGGTTCTACCCTTTACTCCTCACACCCGTGTCATCCGTGAAGGCACAGAGCAGGAACAGCTCAGGCTGAAAACAGGCTTGGTTACTTACTGCTCTGGAGAGAGCGCACAACACGGCTGGAACGCCTGCCAACATAGGTCTGATCCTTCCCTGAAGAGTTGTCTTCCATGCCTGCAGAAAACAGCCACAGGAGTCAGGCTTCAAAGCAACACGCTTCACACTCCACAGCTGGCCACACCCTCCCCTACGCTGCCACCAAGAAGAGCAGACTGAAAGGCTGATTTAGTGCAAACTGACCATTCTGCAGGGGTTAACAGTAGGCAGAGGGTGAAAAGGTACATCTGCCTGACATTGCCCAGGTCTAGGGCCTCTTTCCTCATCATCAGACCAGGGCACACGCAGCCTGACTCATGGTTCACCTAGAAGTTCCTGGCTTAGACTTCTCCATCCCTTTCTTCCAGATAGCAGGACAACCCTGCCACTAAGCTAACTCGTCCTCTGCAAAGGGTGGAAAGTTCAACACAGTTCAGCCTTGAGTACTGACACCTTATGATTCCATGTGCTGCACAAGCTGCTGCTCTGATGAGTAATTGTAGTAGGACAAGACATGTGGCTCGGCAAGGCACCAAGCCAATGATGACATCGTGGGCTCACCTTGAGGGTGGAGAGGCTGTTGCTGCTCCCTGTTCAGTGGCACGATGGGAGGAGACATCTGGATGCCAGCTTTGTACCACAGCAGGAGCAGGAGACGAAGGATGGCTCTGTGAATAGACACGCGGAAGTCTTCAACACCAGGCTATGGAGTTGGGTTCCTGTTGCACTGGAGAGATGGCTTCCACAGAAGAGGGAAACACTCAGGTCTCCTCAGAGCAACTGGCAAGGCGAGAGGTTTAAGTGCTCCTTTCTGTGGCACAGAATCCAGGACAGTGTGGGGCTCCAAATTCCCCCAGCCTCAGGCACTGGCAGCTCAGTCCTGCGTGGGATTTTTCCTAGGGTACTACTGAGTGCCCTCCAGGTCCCCGTTCCGAGCGCACGCTGCCCCTTCCCCTCTGCCCGTGGCACTTACTTAGCCAGCTGGATGAGGACAATGATGGTCCACCGGCCCATCTCCCCCCACACCCTGGCTGTCCCCATCTCTGCAAAGACCTCCACGCATTCTAGCACACTCAGCCAGGTCAGCAGCTTCTGCTGGGGCAGCGACTGCAAAACACAGAGGGGAGGAGGGGGACAGGATGCAGGTTCTGCTCAGGAGTTAAAGAGGGCAGAAACACAGACTAGTCTGGTGGGACCCTCAGAAATAAGCACCAGATGGCTTTGGAAGTCACAGCTCCAGAAACAAAAAGCAGAGTCTTCACCGTGGCTGGAGCCTACAAAAAAAGCCCACTTATTGACCTCCAAGCAGGAGCAGACTGAGACATCACAGTACCACACAGGGTTATTACTTCAAAAACTGGGAGAACATGACATCTGTGTCTTATATTGCCTCTACCCCAACTGACACAGCAGGATAGCCTCCTGGGTTGTGGCACTGTGCCTGAGCTCCACAGCAAAATTCTCCCCTCCTCCTCATCCCAGAGCTGAGACACAAGACAACCTCCTCTCTGGTTAGAGCTGCTATGGGAGTGTGCTTGGAGTAGAGAGAAGGGGATTCAGAGTCCACAGGCACACCAGAGCAAATGCCTGCTGAATGAAGCATTAGTCTAGATTTCAGGCATGAACCCCAAGACAGTGGGTGCTCTTCCAGTCTAGGTCCCTGTTCTGCACATGAGAACTTACTACTGCTGTCAACCATAGAGTTTAAGCCATTGAAGAGCATCAATAAAGACAATATAGCTGAAATTCTCTTCAACTATAACCACCAGGGAAGGAGCCTTCTGCATTTCTGTTTGCTACACGCCTGATGCTCCATTCAGGGAGCTGCCTTAATCCAACCCACACACTGGCCAGGTTTGCAACAGAAGAGCCTTGTCTGGAGAAATCAACCTCCTCCCCCTTCCCCAAAGGGTCTAACAATGCTGGGAGCTGGCCTGGGGCTCATGCAAGAGAGACATAGTAGCAAGGCGCTTACATTTGTCTTAATAGAATGTGCAAAGGAGAAGTGTGACAGATGGAGTCAGAGCTGCAGTGCTCCAGAGCCACTGCTATACAAACAGCAATGGTTTATTCATCGGCACCTCTACCTAGCTCAAGTTCTGAGCTTCTCAAAAAAGTCTGCGGAGCTCCTGGTGCAAGTCAGGGCCTGATTTCTGTGGTCCAGGGAGTGCTCTGGCCATGTCTCCAAGCCAGGAGCTACGGGGCAGGGATGCTGTTTTACTTGCATTCAGAGGTTGCCTCTGACTTCTCCACACCTGACCGCAAAGAGAGGCCACAGCAAAGACCTGTCAAGTTTCTACAGACACTCCCTGAAAGCTCCTACAAGGAGGAAAGCATGTGTCTCAAATCCTGCTCCCACACACTCCAGTCTTACCACTGGCAGGCTTTGCTGCAGGTCCTTTCGGAGAATCCAGTCGTTTAACAGCACTAGGAGGTTGGAGGCAGAGTACACTGGAAAAGGAAGAGAACAACGCAGAATGGATGTACGGAAAGCAAGCCAAACCGGCCCTGCTGCCTCTGTCCCCGACAGGGGACGAAGGAAGGAGGGCAGCAAGACTTGCAGGCTCCTCCCAAGAGCTGCCCGAGAATGTGGCCGGTCACGGACAAAAGCCGGGCCAGGGGAGCGGACCCACATGCACCCAGGCAAGGACACAGCCCCGGCCGCGGCCCCGCTGCCCACCTACCCAGCTCCGACAGCGCGTGCGAGTCCGAGAAGCGACCTGCGAAGAGAGGAGAGCGGCTACAGCGAGCGCCCGGCGCCGGGGGAGCCCCCGGTGCCCGCGCCCCCCGGCCCAGAACCCGGCCGGAGGCACGAAGGTCCGCCCGCCTCCCCGCTCCCGCACCTGGCAGCAGGTAGGACAGCCCCCGCACGGTGCCCTCCAGCTGGGCCGTGGCGGCCGGGTGCCGCCGCACGTACTCCTGGTAGCGCTGGCACAGCAGGCGCAGCCGCCACACCGGGCCGGCTCCGCGGGCGCGGGCCGGAGCTGCCGCCGCC
>VZTJ01003350.1:120684-246809 GCA_013397795.1 Orthonyx spaldingii
TTTGAGTGCTGTCTTCCTATTCTGGCAAAATAACCTTTCTGTCAGAGGAAGCAACTGCTTCCCTCTGTGGGTGTGCATGTGTGTTTATATGTTGGGTGATTTGGTTCAGGTCTGTGCCTTCCCTGTGCATATACACCTCTCTTGATTTCCCAAGGGTCTCTTCTGTGCTCTTTTTCCCAGTGTATACCCAAGTGAGCCGTGCTGCAGCACTGCTGAAAGAGCAGGGCTCCCTCACAAGAGTGGGACACTGGTGCCTGGCAATGCTGCATGAGGCCAGTTGTATTCTCATCTGGAGAGGCTGAGATCCTGTTATAGGATATACAGTGTCAGTGAGAAGGGGAAGGTGGAGTATTTGTAGATCCAGATGGAGGTACCAGCAGTGATGATGAGTGTGGTGGGAAGGGTAAGACTCTTCCTGGAAGCATCCTGGAAGACCTGATCACAGGATGTTCTGAGCTCTTATGCCTCTGTCCCACTCCTGATGCAGGCTGGGCACTGCACAGAGGTTGCTGTGGATTGCAGAAGACGTGAGCTTTTGTCCTCAGCCACTCATCTGCTGCTTGGTTGAGTTGAGCTATGCTGTTTCTTCCCTGCCTTTGTCCTTTGGTGTGCAAGTTCAAGGTTTAGCTCAGCAGTGTGAGAAGCCCCAGGGACAGTAACACAAGGAGCAGCAGGAGGGGGAGGAGGGCCGGGAATGGTTAGTAACAAGTTCGGATGTTGGGACTATTCTCCTTTCCCCTGCCCGGCTTTGGGAACTCCCTCCCCTCTGGGATCCACTTCCATCCTTTCTTTGCCCCCATCAGTCATTACCTCATTTCCAGTTTGCAAGATGCCCTATATGCTTTTTTTGCAGGTAAATTTTGTGTCTTAGCTTGGACAGCAGTTTTTCCTCCACCGTGTTGTCAGAGCCTCTTGGCAATGTGCAAGCTTCTCTGTAGCTCAGAATCACTTCTGGCCTTAGAGAATGCCCAGGGCACCCTGAGTGGATGGCACTATTGCTGCTTAGGTTTTTTAGAGCCTGCCCTGAGCCATTCTGGTTTGCTATTTATAGTGCAGTTGTTCCATTCCTGTGTGGACGAGCTCTGCTTTCAGCCTCGCTTGGGCACTGAGGGCATTGGTGCCAGGAATAGCTCTGGGCAGGGAAGATATAGGAGTGGCTGCTTGAGCACAGCTCCCACTTTGGGCTAGTCCCTTGTGGAAGAGGCACCAGGCTGCATCCCTGAGCTCAGCTGCTTTTCACACAGAGGGAGTGAAGGGATTGCCATTCTTTGTGGGTCGGTGCCTTGTGTGTGCCTGGCTGCTGGATTAGAGTTTGGCATTATGAGAGATGCAATTTGGAAGAGCTGTTCCAGTGACCAATACTTGCAGGACTAGTGAGGGACCATGGTGTCATGAGCTGATGGCACGAAGCTGCATCAGCAGGGGATTAGGTTGGTTGTTAGGAAAAACCCAGAGGATGGGTGGGCACCGGAAGAGGCTCCTCAGGAAAGTGGTCACAGCACCAAGCCTGGCAGAGTTCAAGAAGCTTATGGACAATGCTCTCAGGCACAGGGTGTGATTTTTGAGGTTGTCCTGTACTGAGCCAAGAGTTGGACTTGATGATCCTTATAGATCCCTTCCAACTCAGGATATTCCATGATTCTGTGCTGGGCAGTTGGCATGGGAAGCCCTGCTTCTAGCATGTCCTCCAAGCAGTGACAGTGACCTTGTGTATCCTGAGCTGCTGCTCCCTGGGGCGGGTGGGTCCCCTGTGGTGGGGTACCTGCCATTCCTCAAACAGGGTCCTGCTCTCCTCCCCACAGGCAGGTGTTTGCTAACCCCGAGGGAGCTCAGCTGAGGCCTGAAAGGAGCCTGCAACACAAAAAAAAATCAACACCCTGCTCAGCACTACTGCTTGGGCAGAGCTGCTCCAGCCTTCTGGCTCATGATGCTCTCAGCTTGTCTGGAGACCAGAGCTGGACAAATAATTAATTGCTTGATTTAGTGCCCAAAATGAAAAGCTGGAGGGAAAAAAACTCAACACAGACAAATTTGAGAGATCCTTTATCTTTTCTTCTAAATGTAATGCAGCTCAATTACAAACAAAACAATGCAAAATGAGACTTTTTTGCTTGGAAAACAAAGCATTTTGTTCTTGTCCAAAACTTGTAGTGAAGGAGCAAACACCTCTGAGCTGTCTGGAAACTGCAGTTTTCAATCAATAACTATTCAGCCAAAAACACTTACCCAGTTCTGCTGGTAACAATGCACAGCAGGCACCTGACAGCCTGGCTCACAGCCATGCCCCTGGCACCTCCCCAGAGGTGGATGGTGTCATACCTCTTGTGAGCTTTGCCAGGTAGAGTGCCAGTCTGGGTTGCTGGAGTCCCTTTGTCTCCTTTTTTGCTGTAATTAACCTAATTAATTTTGCCTGGGGTGATGCAGACTCAACAAGCATGTGTAGGGGGTAGGTTTGGCCTGTTGTGCTGGGATATGGTCTCCCTTGTCCCACCAGGGAGCACCTCCTGGTGCAGGATGTTCAAGAGCATTTCAAGGGAGCAGGGGGATTTGGGACATGGGGTTAGTCCCTACCCATGGGCACTGCTAGCTGGAAACTTGGGGTGTCAGTGCTGCACAGGATGAAATTCCCACTGCTTGCTGTATCGGCATGGTGCCTGTTGGGTGTTCCAGCTGTGCTGATGATGGAGTTGGAACTGGTGGAGGGCTTGCTGCAGGCTGACTTGGATAAAAGCTGGAGTTCCTGGCTGCTGACCCTGCCCAGCTCTGCCCCAGGAACTGCTGCAAGCCCACAGCAGTGAAAGTGTCAGGAAATGGCAGGGGTGAACAGGTATTGATGCCCATAGCACATCCGGAGACCAGGACATGGTGAACCTAATGGATTCAGAGCTGGCCATTAGCTGCAGCACAGACATCAGCAAAAATGCAGATAGTAGAAATCTAATCCCATCAGAGAGGAAGGGAGCTGGAGATCAACACCAATGCTGCTCCTGTTTCAAGAGGCAGTTGGGGTCCTCCTGTACAGAGCCTAGGCCTGGTCCCTCCTGTGCCAAGCCATGCTGGCCAGGGAGGTGTGTGGATGAGATTTGATCCAGGACTCTGTAGCCTCTGTGTCTGTCCTCAGTTAGGCTTGAGCTTCACCAGGCCCAGAAGAAGGCCAGTCAGTGTTGATACTTCACTTGCTGAGTATCCTCTTAGCATCAAACGACTTGTAGTCCAGGGAGGTAAAGCTGGAAGCTTTAAGTGTGGTAAACACTTAACTCCTCTGTGAGTTTCTTGGGGGTCTCAGCAGCACACTGTCAAGGTCTCATGGCAGGAGGAGGCACTGGGGTCACCTCCTGGTGCCAGGTTGGAGCAGCACTGGTTACCCCACCAGGCTGTGCAGGAAATGGGAAACCCATGACCACCACGGAGATGCAGGGTGCTCTCTCACCTCGAGCCTGGCACTGTGGGCTAGCATAATGCTGGGGGAAGGTGGACTGCTCCAGAGCCATGTCCAGCTGAAGGGCTGGACAGCCTTTGGGTGAGGGGCTTCCTGCTGGCAGGGAATGGTTTGGCCCTGAGAGGTGATCTTTAGTTCTATCCTGGCATGAGATCCAGCTGGGAGTGTTGGTGTACCTGGGTAGGTGTCCTGAGCAGTGTGTCCAGTGTGCTGCAGCTTGACACACACAAGCCTTCGGGGTCTGTCCTGCCCTTTTCCTACTGCAGTGAGAGACAAATGCAGCACATGCAGAGGAGTGCAAACCAGCACTCTGGAACCTTCCAGCTTCTTCCTGGGCTTAAGAGGAGTGAGAGTACTTGAGGACTGTGTTGCTGTCTGGGTGGGCCCGCTTTACTTTGCCCAAGAGTGGTGGCAAAATGCAGCTGCCCAGCTTGTAAGCACTGCAGGATGTCTGGTAGGCTTAAGCCTCCTACGCCACACTTGCATGCTCTGCTGTGGCACTGCTCTCCTCATGTGTGCCCTGCATGCCCTCCATGGCCAGGGCTCTGCTGGGCAGCTGAACCCAGTGTCTGGCTGCAGGCAGGGAGACTGACTCTGGAAAAGCAGATTGTGTCTAGCAGGGCCTTGTGATCCGAGTCCCTGCCAAGAGGAGCTGCTCCCCTGACGCATTCCTGGGTTTCAGGCATGGAGGGGTAAGCAGCAAAGCATTCCTGTGTCAGACCCAGCCTGAGCTTGCTGGTTTCCTCTGGTAACAAGGGAACAGTCTGGTGACAAGAGTCCCTGTTTCAGCCAAGCTTGGAGCTTCTACACCCTTCAGAGACTTTTAGCTCCTCTTCCCCAAGTGCTATGGTTCCGCCAGAGAAGAAGGTGGCTTTTCAGTGTGACCTCTGCAGAATAAAGAACTGAACTCAGAGCAGCAGCATTGTGTGTGTGGTAATCTTATGGGCAGAGGAGAGCTTGATGTTTGAGAATGAGCTGTAACTGAGGCACAGATGCCTGTTGTCCCAGGAGGATCCTTTCCGGCATTTTCTCAGCAGCTTGGTGGTGTCTGGGGGCAGTGGGGAGATGAGGATGCTTCCTTCTTTTATAGCATGTGTTGGTGTTCAACTCTGTGGGTGCTGCTGGATCCCACCTCCAGAACATGGTGGCTGTTTTCCCACAGGTTGCTCTTTCCAGGGAAATACAAAGGTGAAACTCTCACTTAAGGTTTGCTTATCATAAGACTGGGGTGGGAGGGACGGCATGGTAATCCGGAGCATGGGGTTTTAATCCTGCTCTCCTGGCCAAATTCCATTCCGCCTCTGTAAATTCCTGCAGCTGTCCTGCTCTGCACTGCCTGTGTGGTATCTGCCGGCTGGCACAGCCCCCCTCAAGTGGCACCATTTCAGGCATGGGGAGTGGGACAGGGAGGTGACCCTGAATCATAACGCACTTGGTCAGATGGGTGCTGCAGTACAGACTTTAAAGATGATCTGCTGAATGAGGAACCAGCCTGTCCCCTCCCATCTCTTTGTAAGAGCAAAAGTGATTGTCCCCAGTTGCCTCTCTTCAAAGTGTGGTGCCTTTTCTGAGTTGCCAGTCTGGCTGTGCAGCTCTTGTCGCAGCTTTTGGGCCCTTTCTCACCTTCTGCAAACGTGGGAAGCTGTTGTGCTGGGCTTGTACTGAGGCAGTCTAAGCAGGTCAGCTAAACTGCCACTGTTCCAAAAAGGAGACTTGGGAGAAGAATTTGCAGTTTCTGTCACCTACAGTTAGGCATGACAGCAGGCACCATAGCTCCATGAAACCACTCCTCTCCTTTACTGGGAACAGCCAGGCTACCTCTTCACTTTTAATGGCTGGGGGGGAGGGAGTAGAGGGGGCAGCAAGCCTGGGCCTGTCCTTGTGCCCCTTCAGGCCTCTGGCTTGGGACCCACAGACAGTGTAGTTGTGCCTCAGCATCCCTCTGCAGGTGCACAGTACCTCTAGAAGAGACAACAGGCTAAGACACCCACCCTGCCATGGGCCTTGCTGCCAACTGCGGTGTTGTGGGAAAACAGGGCTGCTCCCGTGCAGGGCTGGAGGAAACATGGTACTGTGATGGCAAAATTCCCACTGCCAGCTTTCCCTAAACATTAACTGCTCACCTGATTATTACTGAGCCGTAGAGACTGAAGGCCATTCAGGCTGAGCAATGGGGCCTACAAAAACAAGGGGATCTCCTACAAAAAGAGTGGATCTTGGAGGAGTGGGGTGCCAGCACATAAGCAGCTCTCAGGGGGAGCCTGGGGCAAGCAAAGTGGCTGCACTTTCCCAGGAACGAAGATTCCTTGTACATGGAAGGGTGACCGGCAGCCAGCCAGCTTTGGGCTCCTGCCCACGCCTCAGAGGTCAGTGTGAGCATGCACGGGTGTTTGTGCAGCTGCCCAGCTCTGCTGGCATGACATTCCCTGTCCCCTGGCCACTGCCCTGTTGTCACTGGAGGCAGGGTGTCCCAGGCATGAGACAAAACCTGGGTCCTGCCTGTCGCTTCTCTGGTATCTGCTGTCAGCTTCTTCCAGCCAGAGAGGGGACATGGGTGCCTTTTTCTGTCCCAGTGGCTGTGTCCCCTTATCCCTGCTGAAGCAGGAGCTGCCTGCTCCTGGGAAGAATGTGGGGGAGGGAGGATAACCTGCTGTGAACAGCACTTCTGCCCCGCACCCGCGCTGGGGTTGGAAGCCGGCAGTATTGGGAAACCTCTCGTCTTACTGCTGGCTGTGCTTGTCTGGTGAGCAAGGAGATTGAGGAGGGAGGGCGGAGAGGCCCAGTGCCATGGCTGCGGGGATGGGGAGAGCCGGGAGGCCTGCGTGCTGTGCCGTGGCTGCTGGTACCCGCTGCGCCCCTTGCCAAGGAGCTGCTCCCAGCCCTGCCCTCTGCTCGCTCTGCCTCTGATGTTTCACAGTGGAGGAGAGGCTGTGTAGCTGCCTTCTGGCTTGCCATCTCCCCTCCACCCCCATGAATATCCTAAAAATGCGCCTGCCGTGCCTGTGCTCCCCATCAGCCTACCTGCTCCTGCCCTGGCTGGAGAGGGCCTGGCTGGGTCTCAATGCACTTGGTCTGGTGCTGGGAGCAGACAAGGTACGGTGGCCAGGAAGAGCGTGTGGAGAGGCTGTGGAGGTCAGCTCCAGGAGCAGGAGGCAGTTTCCTCTCCTGTTGGCGGCGAGCTGCAGGCGCTCTGGACTGCTCCCAAAGCACGGGCAAGCCCTGCGCGGCCACTGCCTCAGCGGGAGCACATGATGGATACCTCGAGGCTGGGGCGGGACGGCCCCGGGAGCTCAGCATGTGTCCGGGGAGGCTGGGGGAGCAAAGGGAAGGGCTCCTGCCGGTTCAGGAGCAGCAGGGCGGCCCGGGTTTCCTCTCGCTGCCGGGGCAGGGCTGGGCAGAAGGGCGCTGCGGAGGAGCCGCTGCCTGTCGCACCGGGGGCTGTGCAAGGGCAGGCAGGAGCTGCCCGAGCGGGAGGTGAGCGTGCCTCCCAGGGCAGGGATCGGGGCGCTGCCGCGGCTGCGCGGGCAGGCCGGGGCCCGCCGCGGCCGCCCGGGGCTCTGGGGCGAGGGCAATGCACACTGCTTGCAGCGGCAGTGCTGTGCAAGCAGGCCGCGTCCCGCTCCCTCTGCCTGCTGCCGCTCCCGGCCCCCTCCGGGACTGGACACTTCTCCTCTTGCTCCAGCCCCGGGCCAGGGCTGCCGCCTTGCCCCAGCCCCGGGGCCGGCGCGGGGGGAGCTGCAGGTAGAGCCTCTCTCTGCATAGTTCGCATTCCCAGCCCCGGCCTCCCGCTCTTCTTTCCACCATCCTGCTTGCTGCTGGTGCGCTGGGCAGGTCTGGTTGAACACTGCACCCTTTCAGTGGGTCAGAGCAAGGATGAGACAGCAGGGGAACAATTCTTTCACTTTCACATCTACAGTGGGGCTTGCACTCTGCTCAGCTGAGGGGCAAGTGCTCTGACGGTGGCCAATATCTCTCCTCTCTGGGCAGCAGCAAGGTCTGCATCCTACCCTCGCCGTACTTGCATCCCAGGTTGGCCGTGGAGCCCCTCTTTGCCCATCTTCGGGAGAACAGGTGGGCTCTGCCGCCATCGCGAGGCCCCCAAAGGACTCTCGGTGAGGACCTTCTGCACCTGCCCCAATAAAGAAGGAGGCAGGCGCTAGGAAGGGGGTAGATTATCCTGATGCTTCCTTTTTTTCACAGTAAAGGAGGGATATTGAGGCCTAGGAGTGGGAAGGGAGCTGAAAGGAGGATGGATTCCTCTTACTTTGGGCAACTGCGCCCCTGGCGCTGGGGGCTCTTGAGTAGAAAGCGAATTTAATCTCTTGTTTTGTTTGTTCTTTCTTCCTCTGAAAGGGGGGCCGGCGGCGTGTGCGGGGGGAGCTTGGGTTTAAGAGCAGGGAGGAGGGGGAAAGTGTCAGATCTAGAAGGGAGGAGTAAAGGGAGGACGGGGAACGGCAGCCCCGGGAGGGAGTAGCAGCAGTAGGCTGCCAGCCGGCTGGGGAGGCGCCGGGGAAGGAGGAGGCGAGGAGAGAGGCAGGTAAGGAAATCAGCGCCTGGGGGGAAGGCAGGCAGCCAGGTGAGGAGCGGGACAAGGGTTGGCAGGAGGGGGGAGGGATGGATGGCTCCCTGGGTGCCTCTGGAAGAGGTTTTGGAAACTGGCTTACTGCTGGTCCCATCCGGTCCAGCAGAGTTGCCACCCTAGTAGTGTGTTCACATGTAGGCTGGGGACAGAGTACCGTTCCTGCAGTGAGGGGCCAAGGGGGCGAGTGGGAGCAGGACAGGTGCTGCTGTGTGCCACCATCTTCTCTCTTCTTTGTTTGTGCTAAAGTTGCTTCCCTGCCCCTCAGCTTCCCCCAGTGCTGGGTGCTGGCTGACCTCCCTGACTTTTCCTCACCATGCACCCCTGCCATCCCCCTCCAGCCTGGCCTGGCCAGCCCTCCAACTTTGTGTGGACCTCGGCATGTGGGATGGGAGACAGGCTGGCAGCAGCACGTGGAGACCTCGCCATGTCCAGCGTGGCCAGTGGCTGTTGCAGAGAGAAAGGGGGCCTGGGCCTGGTGTGCTCCATGTGTCAGCTCCCCTGCCCTGCCGTGCCTGTGCTTGGCCTGCTCTGTAGAGCACAAAAGCAGATCACGGCCGGGCCTGGCTTGCAGGGAGCTGTGATGCCAGTAGGACACCTTCTCCACCAGGAAAAGGGGTGCAGCCCTCAGGGGCCGTGCCTACTGCCATGGGAGCTCAGCTGTATTTCCAGAGGGCTGGCGTGGCCGTGCTCCCGGGCGCTGGCCATGCCCCAGCCCTTGTAGAGCCCGGGTATTTCCCGCTGAGGGTGGATGGAGCCATCCATCTGCAATTCCTCCAGCGGGCTGGAGCTTGCACCCGGCCCCAGGGGCCGCGGGGAGGGTCGGGGGCGGCCGTGTGTGTTCTCCCAGGCTGCGGCCCCCGCGGCTCCATGGGCATCTGCACATCAATGGGCTCCAGGGGATGTGTGCAGGGGGAGCAGACCCTAATCCGGCCCATTCAGCCCGAGGGCAGCTTTTGTTGGGCCCCCAGCTGTTGCTGCGCCGAGGGCGGGGAGCCGCGGGCAGGAGCGCGGAGCGAGGGCGGGCTGCGGTGGGGGCAGGCGCCCCTTCCCCGCGGGGCCTTTGCCTGCCCGGGCACCGGAGCAGGGCTCTGCCCGCCGGGGCAGCGTCCCGCCGGCGGCGGAGGAGCGAAAGCGGCGGAACACGCGTGGCGGAGCCGCGAGTGAGGGTGAGCGAGGGCTGGGTGAGGAGGCTGCCCCGGCCGCCCGGTGCCCCAGTGGGGCCGGGGAGCCACTTTCACCCAAGTGTTTCGGGTTTCCCCACCGAGGTGGGCGGGCGGCGGCGCTCGGGTGCGGGCGTTTCCCGAGCCCTTCGGCCCTGCCCGGGCCCTGCTCCAGCCGAGGGGCGGGGGAGGGACCGCGCCCCTGCCGCGGGCAGGCTCCGTGACCCGCCCGGCTCGGGAGGGCCTCAGCATTACTACCTGCCCCCTCCTCTGTGAGCCCCAGGCCTGCGGGATGGCGGGGAGCAAGGCACAGAGCTGGGGTAAGATTTCTTGGAGACTTCCTTCCTATCCCCATTCCCCTCCATGTTTGAGGTCCCCCCCACAGGCTCTGCAGTCCTAGCAGGATGGTGGAACAAGCCTGGGGGGGCAAATATTCCATCATGGGCAGGAATGTGCTGTCTGGAGAGGTAATGGGTGTCTGTTTCGCTGCTTCGCTTGCCCAGGTACTGTCCTGGAGGGAGCAGGTGAAGGAGGATGTCCTGCTAGGGAGATGTTGGCACACCTGGGTGCAGGCTGCTGGTGACACCTCTCTCTTTTCCCCTGTCCCTCACAGGCTCTAGGATGCCAGGGCCAGCCGGACTCGGGCTGCCCACCTGATCCTTGTTGCCCGTGTCCTGCCAGCACATCATGTTGCGCTCCTGGCGCATGAAGCTGAAGTTACTGCTTGCCACAGTGACCCTGGCCATTCTCCTCTCCTGGCTCTTCCTGTTTATGGGCAGCCTTGAATGTGAGTGAGTCCTTCTCATCCTCCTCAGATCAAGGGACAGTCCACAACAGAGGGCGGGCAGCGGGGGATCAGGCCTTGGGGTGGTTGCTCTGGCCATGCAAGTAACTGCAGGTGTATCTGACTGGAGGACATCTCCAGGGACATCTCTGGAGATCAGGGGAGCAGAGTTGAGATGTTGGCTGGGCACTTGTGCGGTGTGCTGGGACCTCTCAGTTGTGTCTGTGCCCCACCATTCATTCACACCTGGGCTCTCCTGGCCTTGCGATGCCCTTTGCATGCCCCTGTCTCTTCCACAGATGGCCGCTTCCTGCTGCTGCCCCCGTGTCTGGGCGAGCAGCCGAACCGGGATGTGGAGCGGGAGGCGCTGGCCTCGCGGGTGCGCAGGGTGGAAGAGGAGAACCAGCAGCTGCGGCTGCAGCTCAGCCAGGCCCAGGCGGAGGGCAGCGATGGCAGCCCGCAGTGGGGGGCCTCTGCCGAGGACAGAGACGCCCCCAGGGGCAAGAGGAGCAACCACACGGCCTGCCCCAAGCAGCGGACAGTGCACAAGTGTGAGGTGGGTGATGGCACTGGCATGGTGGCACTGTGGAGAGGGAATGTTGGATGGGAGGCTGGGACCCTGTGGAGCATGAGTGTGTGTGCAACTCACCTGACACTGCTCTCCCTATGCTCTGGCCGTGCTGGGGCCTCATCCTGGCTCTCCACAGTGCTCAGTGGGCCGCAGTCAGTGGGTGAGGGTTTCTTCCTTCTCCAGAGAAGGAGACCAGACAGAAGGAGTGGCAGCAAGACTCCTGGTCCCCACTTCTGAGTTGGGGAACTCCCATCTCTCTCTGGGGCTCCTTCTGCATGTGAAAGGTTGGGTTTTGGAGTCTCCCCCTGTGGAGTGGTCCCAGGGAGGAGCTGACAGCCCCTGCAAAGGAGGGGGTGTCCAGTCTCAAAAAGGCACCGTTTGTCTCTGGGCAGCTCCTTCACGTCGCGATTGTGTGTGCCGGGCACAACGCGAGCCGGGACGTGGTCACCCTGGTGAAATCCATCCTCTTCCACAGGTAATGGGGAGATGTTGTGCCAGAGGCCTGCTGATTGGGGTTCTCAGATGAGCTGCTGCAGCGGGGAAGTGCTGCAGAATAGGGGCTCTAGGACCACTCTCTACCCCTTGTGCCACTGCTTAGAGGGACAGAAGGGAATTTCTTTCCCCCAGAGGGATTTTTTTTCCATTTGCCCCCTCAGCTGATGTCTGTCCCATGGGAGAGATGGGGGACTGTATCCTCTTCATTCTGCTGTGATGCTGAGTGTTGCTGTGTTTGCCCTTGGCAGGAAAAACCCCCTCCACTTTCACTTCATCACCGACTCAGTGGCCCATCAGATCCTCCAGACGCTTTTCCAGTCCTGGATGGTGCCTTCCGTCCATGTCAGCTTCTACAACGCCGATGACTTGAAGGCAGGTGCTTGCCCTCCCTTTGCCCTGTCCCAAGCCAATGCTTGGAGGGTCAAGGGGAGCAGCAGAGAGGGATGAGTGGATGGAGGGTGATTAACTTTTTCTTGCTGATCCCTGGCTCACTCCCTCCTCTTTCTGGGCTTATTGCTGGTGCTGCTGAGAGGGGAGCACAAGGCTGGTACTGGAGGGGTGGGAAGGCCCTGTGTGGTAGCGCTGCCTCTATGGCAGAGCCGAGTGCCCCAGTGAGACACTGGGGTCCAGGTGGGGGTTCTGGTGGCTGGAGGAAATGCTCAGGGCTCAGCTGGCTCCACAGCTCTGCATGCCCTTCTCTTGCTGGCATCCTCTGCACAGGATGCTGGAACACGCAGCTGTCCTGCCCGGGCAGGGGAAGGGCATGGCCATGCCCAGCCCTGAGGTGTGTTGTCTTGCAGCCAGAGGTGTCATGGATCCCCAACAAGCACTACTCCGGCATCTATGGGCTGATGAAGCTGACACTTACCAAGGCACTACCCTCCAACCTCTCCAAGGTCATTGTCTTGGACACGGACATCACCTTTGCCACCGACATTGCTGAGCTCTGGGCTGTCTTTGGGAAGTTTTCTGGTGAGAACAGGGTGCCCCTGGGGCCCTGGCAGGGTGCTGGGCTCAGGGTGGCAGTGCGTGCCTACCACAGCACCAGCAGACTGGGTTTGCTTGGGCTCTCTGGACCAGCAGTAAGATGAGCTGCATCCACGTCCCTCTGTTTCCTCAGAAAAGCAGGTGATTGGGCTGGTGGAGAATCAAAGTGACTGGTACTTAGGCAACCTGTGGAAAAACCACAAACCATGGCCGGCCCTGGGACGTGGCTTCAACACGGGTGAGTGTGGGCTGCCAGGGTGGGAGCTGCAGCCTCATGGCACATTCAGTTGAGGTGGAACTTGGCACAGGGAGACTGGGAGAGGCTGAGGTGAAGTAGGAGAGTGGTGGGCACGAGAGGACTGCTACAGCATCCCGGGATTGTGTGGGTGAGCTCAGAGAAGTGGCACATCCCAGGGGCTGAAGGCATGCAGGCAGCTGTGCCTCAGCTCTGCAGTGGCTGGCTGCTCTCTCGGTGACCCAGTGCCCTCTCCCCTGGCACTCAGGGGTGATCCTGCTCCTGCTGGACCGCCTGCGTCGCCTGGGCTGGGAGCAGATGTGGCGGCTGACAGCGGAGCGGGAGCTCATGAGCATGCTGTCCACCTCGCTGGCCGATCAGGTAACTGTCCCTGCTCCGGGGTGGGTCAGGCCTTCTGCATTCCCAGAGCACTTCTGGCACAGGGGGTCTTCCTTGTCCACCCGTGCACTCACCTTTCTCTCTCCTAGGATATCTTCAATGCGGTGATCAAGCAGGACCCATCCCTGGTGTATCGGCTTCCCTGCTTCTGGAACGTGCAGCTCTCTGATCACACCCGCTCGGAGCAGTGCTACACTGAGCTCTCGGATCTCAAGGTGCATGGGGTTGCCGCTTTTGAGACTGGGGAGGGCCTGAAGGACGGTGCACACACTGGAGGTCCAGGGGAGTCAGCATGGGGTCTGAGGGCTTGGGGAACTGCTGACTTCCCTGCCGTGACACACTACTGCCCAGGTGATCCACTGGAACTCACCCAAGAAACTGCGGGTGAAGAACAAGCATGTAGAGTTCTTCCGTAACCTCTACCTGACCTTCTTGGAGTATGATGGGAACCTGCTGCGCAGGGAGCTTTTTGGCTGTGCCAGTCTTCCCAGCCCACCCAGGGACCAGGTGAGGCTGGCTGCGACTCTGCCTCCAACCCCAGAGCTTTGGGTGGGCAGAGACCTCATGCAACCTCCCCTGGGGCTCCTACTCTCCCTCACCTTCGTGGTGTTGCAGTTGCAGCAGGCACTGGAGGAGTTGGATGAGGACGATCCCTGCTATGACTTCCGCCAGCAGCACCTCATGCAGCACCGCATCCACCTGTTCTTCCTGCAGTACGAGTTCCTGGCCCTTCCCAACCCCACCGACGTCACCCTCGTGGCCCAGCTGTCCATGGACAGGTACTTGCTAGTAGGACTGGTGGGAGGTTGGAACCCACCTCCACTCCTCTGGGCAGGCTCCACAGCTTTGGACCTACCAGGGAGTCTCATTTCATCATTCTCACACCAGCATTTGGCAGTGAGGAACAACATCCCAAACTGGGAGCATCAGTTCTTCCTGCTCCCTCCTGAACTGGGCTTGACTGGCACACAGCTCTCCGGAGGCGCCCGGTTCTGGGTTTGGCTCAGAAGCTGCCACGGGGCAGGTCTGCTGCTCAGGCCGTGCCCTCTACTCCCCAGGTTACAGATGCTGGAGGCCATCTGCAAGCACTGGGCAGGCCCCATCAGCCTGGCGCTGTACATGTCGGACGCCGAGGCGCAGCAATTCCTGCGCTACGCCCAGGCCTCGGAGGTGCTGAGCGCCCGCCGCAACGTGGCCTACCACATTGTCTACAAGGAGGGGCAGTTCTACCCCATCAACCTCCTGCGCAACGTGGCCTTGGCCAACACGCAGACGCCGTATGTCTTTCTGACAGACATCGACTTCCTGCCCATGTATGGCCTCTACGATTACCTCAGGTAAGGCTTTCTCCAGCCAGCTCCTGCTCAACCTGCTGGGCTTCCCAAGCACCAGAGTTTTCAGGAAATGCCCTAGGCAGCAGCACTCAACATGCAGAAACTGTCTCCTTTGTGTTCAGCCTTGGGATCCTGCCCTTGTTTTTGTCAGACGCCAGCAGATGAGGAAGGGGCTGTGGCTGTGAGGGTTACCCTGTTCCTTGAATCCCTGCATGGTACCACTGCAAATTGTCAAAACCCATTAATACCCCTGTGGAAGGGTGGACAAGCTGGAGGGGATGAGGAAGGAGGCTGTGGCCATGCCTCACGGTCAGGGAGACCTCACACCCTTGCTACTACCATAGGAACTCCATCCAACAGCTGGAGCTGCCCCAGAGGAAGGCAGCTCTCATTGTGCCAGCATTTGAGACCCTGCACTACCGTCTGACCTTTCCCAAATCCAAAGCAGAGCTGCTCTCCATGCTGGACATGGGCTCCCTCTACACCTTCAGGTAGGGACAAGCTCCGTCCCGCCTTCCAGGCAGAAGCGAGTTATGTACCCTTGTGCCTTGGGGCTGTGCACCCCCTGTCTCAGAGGAGGGTAGCAGACCGCCTGCATTCTCTACTGTCTCAGTCTCTCATTTCCATCTCTCCCTGTAGGTACCACGTGTGGCCAAAAGGCCACGCCCCAACGGACTATGCTAAATGGCGGACGGCCACCGTGCCCTACCGCGTGGCGTGGCAGCCAGACTTCGAGCCTTACGTTGTAGTGAGGCGAGACTGCCCCAGGTATGACCAGAGGTTTGTGGGCTTCGGCTGGAACAAAGTCTCCCACATCATGGAGCTGGATGCGCAGGTGGGTGAGGGGCTCCTGGCACCACAGAGGCGCCGGGTGTTGGGGGCTTGTGGCCGGGCAGTGACATGTTGGTGCCACCAAGCCAATGATGGTAAGGGCTGCTGCTCTGTCCCTAGGAGTATGAGCTGCTGGTCCTGCCCAATGCCTTCATGATCCACATGCCCCATGCCCCCAGCTTCGACATCTCCAAGTTTCGCCTGAGCGCAGGGTACCGGGGCTGCCTCCAGACACTGCGGGAGGAGTTCCACCAGGACCTGTCCCGGCGATACGGGGCTGCTGCACTCAAATACCTCACTGCCGAGAGAAGCCTGTGATGCCTGGGGACAGTGGGTGCGGGCCACAAGCAGCACACTGGAGCAGGGAGGGCGCAGGGCCTCCCTCCTGCCCCTGTTCACCTCTGCAGCCCGGCCTGAGAGAGCGGAGTCGGCAGCACAGCCTCTCCAGCCCACCAAAGGGATGCCTGTAGATAAGATGAAAGATGTCAGCTGCAAGAACAGGCAGTGCCTGCAGGTCAAGCTGCTGCAGCTTTCCTGTGGGGAACCTCCCCATGCCAGGGGCCAGGGGTGGGGTCTCCTCCCTTCCCTCTTTTAGCAGATGTGGATTCCCTGTCTTCATTAGCTCACCTCACCTTGAGGCCTGGCTCCTCCAGAGACCTGGGAGCTGTACTTTACCCTGTTCTGCCTCTGCTCAATGGTCCCAGGTCCCACTCCTCCACACACTCCTCCTCACACTCCTCCAGGGCTTTGGTGAGTTGGAGATGAGGTTGTAGAGCATCCCTTTACATCCTTTGTGGAGCAGGCTCGGAGGAAGCCTCCCAGCACCCTGGGAGGAGCAGCCAGGGTGTACTGTGAGTAGTTGGAGCCTTGATTCAAGCCCAGATCACTGCTTGCTGGTTAATGGGGGGAAATATTATTGCTCCCCGGCTGTATGGATGCAGTCTCCAGTGGAGCTCACCCCGTACAGGTGGAGGGGGAGTCACCCAGTGCAGGATGAGCTCCTAGAGCAGGGTGGGCTGTCTGCTGTCCCCAGCAGCTCCCGGGATGGACCTGCACCTCCCAGCTGGGAGCAGGCATGCCGGTGACAGACCCTGTCCTGTGTTGGCTCTGCCCCACAGGGCAGGGCTGCCAACTATTCCCATGGGCAAAACAGCAGCTTCCTGGGCCAGCACATGCTGGGAGAAGTTCCTGGCAGGGACCACCCTGCTCCTCCCCAGCTCTCGGCAGCACAGTTGTTGCCATCAACAATCAGGGATGTGGCTGACACTGGACAAGACCATAGCTGAGCACCATGGCAGGAACCCCATGCTGGGAGCAGCTTGACTGGACACTGTTCTACTGCTATCACACACTGGAGCACAGAGGATGCATTGCTTTCCTCACACTATTTAAATTATTTAATACTTTTCTCATAAGAATTCAGTAATTAGGGTGTCTGGGTTTTTTTTTTTTTACTCTTTTCTTCTTCCCAGATGATTTTGCTGGTGGCCCTGGAGGCTCTCCAGGCCAGCTGCTGCTGCAGTCTCCACTGTTCTCTTCTTAGCTTTGCTCTGGGCTGCAAGAGCCAGTTCTGTGCAGGGTGAGGATTTCCGTCCATGGCGGGAGCGGCTAAGAGGAACCATGGAAAGCGCGGGGTATGGAAAGGGCAGAAGCGCCTCTTGCTTATTCTCTCTTTTTAATTTAATTTTTAAATTAAAGCTTTTTTTATTCTTTTTCACATTCTTGTTAAAACTGCCTGGTTATTTTTTTCTTTTTTTTCTGCTGTGAGCCTGCACATTTCCCCTGGAGGGAAGGCAGGGGGAGGAGAGCAATGGAGGATTAGCCTGAGCCTTGGCTGGGGAGAAGCATCACTGGACTTACTCTGCCTGGTGCATTTGGAACCCTTTCCTGTGGGTTAGGCACAGTGGGAGGGGTGGGGAGCAGAGAGTGTTAGCAAGTGCCTGGTGCACAGGTGCCCTGTCAGCTCTGAAAGGGCTGGTGGTCACTGACTGAGGTGGGCTTAAGGGTGATGGTTCCAGTGCTGCAGCAGGACCCAGGCAGCTTGCCCACACAGCCAGCACCCCTGAACTGAGCCTGGGGCATCCTGGCTTAGGCACAGAGTCAGTTTAATCACACCCAAGCAGAAGAGGATGTGGTTTCATGTGACGGTGCTGCAGCTCGTCCCTGAGAGCCTTGGCTTTATAAGACTCTTGGGAATAAAAGCTGACTCTTAGGGCCCATGAGACGCCAACCTCACATCTGCAGGGGGGAGGATGGGGATGGTTTGCCAGGAGCAAGTGTTGAGGCTTTATTTGGGAAAGGGCTGGGAAGATATTGCTCATCACTGTGAAGCCAAGTGCAGCTCCACCCCACCAGTTCCTAGCAGGCAGCTTTTGTTTAGTACAGCCAAAGCTCACTGATACTGAGCTGCTGCTGCTGCACTGATCGAGATCAGAGGGTTAGACCAGATCTAGACACTGCTAGAGATAGGGTGGAGCAGTGCTGAGATGGAGCAGGTCTCTTCCAGGTACTTCTTTGGTGGATAGGAGGCAATAGAAATGCTGGCTCTGTGGTTGTTCTGGAAGGTGTGCTGGTATGCCTGCAGCAGGAGGGCTGTACACCATCATTTTCACATAATCCCTCCCATCCTAGACAGTCCCTAGCCCAAAAAGCTCCTGCAAGGGTGGAGGTACCTGGAAGTAGGCCCAGCTTGGGTTGGTCTCCATGTGCCCTCTGCCGGGCAGCATCAGCTGGGAGGCACCCACAGAGTCTGAGCCAAGGAGATTATCTGAACTGAGCACAGCCCCTTTTGGAGCTAAAATTCATTTCCCCTAACGTAGTGCCCTTCTCCCTGCCAAGAAAACGAGCCCCAGCATTACACAGCCCTTGCACAGAGCCACGTCCAGAAACCCGTCCTGGGTCTGGGGACTTGGTATGGGCACTGCCGCAACCCCTGTGCCTGTGGGACCCACTGTCCCCACCTGGTACATACAGCTAAGGAGACAAGAGATTTTACTGTGTTTTATTTAGTAAAATGTTAAAATAAATAAATACAAATTGATCAGATGCTCTGTACCCCCTCCCCCCAACTTTAATTTGCTAAAATCTAAACACATTTGTACCAAAACTGAAACCACAAGGAACTTGAAGGCAGCAGATACTGCAGATCACTATGAGCATCAGGCTAAAAAAAATAGAGATATTTTAAAAACCCAAACCAGTTCACAAGGTGGGTGTTCTCATGGTGTGATTCTGTGACAACAGAGCAGTACCAGTCAAAAAGGGCATTTTACACCAGGGCCTGCAAGGATGGGAGATTGGTGGGGAATGGGGCAGCACAGGTGCCACTGGCTCATGGAGGACAGAGCCTGTGGCTTTGCCATTAGAAACCCAGCTGGGAGAGAAGCTGCCATCATCCCATGCAGCACTAGGCCCGTGGCTGCGGGGACAGCACTACCAGAACTGGGGCTGGTCACCAAAATCCCGTGGAGAAATCAGACACACTGGGGGAGGGACACAGAGCCCTTCAGGGTCAGCTCCTGCTCTGGGCCCGTGCCACAACTCCCATTTTACAGCTCAGTCTTGGGTGAAACACCCAGGGTAGGTGTGGGGGAATGGGACAAAGCATGGCACACAGGTGGGGTGGTGGCATCAATAACTACTGAGACGGTGCCGCTGTGATCGCAGGAACATGAAGCCATGACTGAAGCCTGAGTATTTTCTCCAAAACAAGCACAGCTGCCTTCACAATACTCCCACCCTCAGCTGTGGACATGGTGGGTGTTTGCAGAGTAGAGCCAGACAGCTCCCTAAAGAAAACTCGGCGTGGGCAGCCACTCCAGTGCCACGCCACACCTTGCAGGTGGCAGCAGCTCACCAGCACCTCTGTGTCCACTGCTGCTGACACAGCAAAGTTGTTTCTTTCCTCCACAGGAGCCCAAACAGGTCAGTGCTAGCAGGCCCTCCCGTTTCCCGCTGTTACCTTGCTTAATCTTTGCTTAATGGAGTTTGCAACATATGCTTTGCTTTTGTGGGGCTGTGAGAGGAAGCCAAGACACCTCTGACAGTGTAAAGTGGCACTCGGGAGGGGACCCTGCAGCTGTAATTGGAGTGAAGCAGCTTTTGGGACACGACCGCTGCTGACTCTGTGTGGGGCTGCCAGGAAGCTGCCCGAGTCTCAGAGGCTTATGCAGAAGCAAAAACCTTCCCTAAGGAGGGTCTTGGCTGCCTGTCACATATGACATCAGGAGCGACTCAGAGACAGCACACCTTCTGGAAGGAAGAGCTGACAGGTAAGACACTGCCTGGCTCTAGAGTCAATCACTGTTTTGATGCCAGTGGTAATTTAAGTAAAGAAACATATGAGATATGATTTCTATGATTAGAAATTACACATTAGCCCAGAACAAGCAGAAACGTGCAGCCTCCTGCTGCACCCAGCACAGAGCTTCTTTCAACAGTGCCTACCCCAGTGCCTGCAGCCATGGAAATCTGCTCTTCCAGAGTCAGAACTGCCAGTACCTGCCTTACAGAGGGGAACATGAGGCACAGAGCAATTTCCTTCCCTACCCCTGCAATTCTGGCATGCCCCACCTGAGAGGCCAACACCTGGATAAAAGCCAGGGGAACCCCTGCCCTTGCACGTGCACAGCATGTACCCAGCACTGCTGCAGTACCAAACCTCAGTGCTGGGGATCCAAAATCAAGGGTGGCCACAGAACACAGCCCCAGGAGTTGCCCTGTGACAATGCCTCCCTTCCCCACCTGAGCTATACCCCCAAGGCTCACTGAGTTCTGGTTGTACCAGAAACATTAAGAAAAGTGTTTTCTCCAAGCTCAAAGGCAACAATACTTCATTTGTTGTCCAACAAAACAGATGTAAGAAGGGACAAAAGGGCAAGAGGTTGAGGTTTACTTTTGCCAGCGTAAAGTTAGGAAAAAGAAAAAAGATGCAAAAGGTGATGCTGAGCTGATTGATTCTGCTCACTGCTTCTGCTGTCTTTCTGTGCCAGCTCTCCACCCACGACAGTCAGAGCCACGCTCACAAGGCTTTGGAGTTCCCCAGGCACTCCTGATAGTAAGCAAGCCCTTAAGTACTTCTTCCTTTCTAGAACTAGGGACTGGGCTGAGTTTCTCCATCTGAAGCCTTTGACACCTGCTTCGATACTACAGAGTGAAGAAGAACAGGCACAGAGCTTATCCCTGGTTACACAGGAGAGCTGGGACAGCTGTTTTCCCAGGGAGGTGCTCCATAGTCTGGCTGCTTAATGTAGCCTAGAGGCAGGGCATCAGCTCCTCACAGGTTACATTAAACTTACCATATGCCCCTGTTTAGCTGCACTGGTGAAATGCCCCTTACCATGTGTCCCTAAAGAAACCAGATCCTGAGGAAACAGGGAGGCATTGCTCACACAAAGGGATTTTGGCACAGAACTGCCAGAAGTGACAGCCCAGAGAGCAGGAATCTTGCACAGATACTCCAGGAGGTGGCTGAGAAGTACTGAATCACACGTCCTACTCCACATTGTCTCCCTTACTCACACAGAATCCAGGACCTCTGGGAGCTGATGCTGGTTTCAGCTAGGCCGATTGTAACACTTGAACTAGGAGGGTGCAACCGTGCCAGAAGAGCCAAACCTTTAGCTAGTTTTGGGAATGTTTCTAGCCAAGAAAATGTTTAATTAATACAGTCCAGATTAGAGTAGGCTCAGGCTGCCCCAAGGTCTGCTTGACCTGCCTTGTCCCCATGCTGTAGCTTAGAAGTCAAATAAGCCTCTTGTCAGGATGGGATCACTCAGCAGCAGAAGCAGAGCTAAGGATGACTTAGTGTCCACTTCCTGTGCCATCTGCACCCCAGCAGCTCTTTCCTCCCACCACACCTGCTCCTTTTGAATACAGACCAACCCATGTCAGAAATCGAGGTAGGATAAAGAGTGCTTTTGTTCTACTCTTTCCACTGAACTTTCAAACCCAGTAACTGCAGAAATACCTGTCTACTCAGAAGGGAACCCTATCTCACTCCTGGATTTTTCCTACCCTCACTTTCCCTCCTCGTATCTTTCTATATTTTTTTCTCTCTGTCCTGCTTTACCCCATGTAATCTTTGTTTCCTTTGCTGCTCCTGCTTTTTCTCTTCCTTTCCATCTTCCAGCCCCGTACCACTTCTCAAAAGAGGCTTCTGTCCTTTAATTTGGTCCTTCCAGCATCCACTTCTGGCTCGGGGAGATGGGAAGCCCTGGCCTGGCTGTTCTCATGAGATACACTCCAGGGACTTGCCCAGCACAGTTATTTCCACAGCATCCATGCTCTTGGTAAGCCTCTTTTCCATTCACTACTCAGATATTTTAGTAATACTGACAGGGATACAGACAGACTCTCACACAGGTAAGCTCTTGGTTTTCTGGAACAAGCCCACAATTAAATTAACCTCTGGGAGAGGCATTTGTCTTTTCATGGGTCTGTAATTACCAAGCTTACCAGTGCATGGTATAAATAATTTTCTTTATTGACAAGTTGATCAACTATGTGCTCAGCCTATACAAGACACAATGATGCAGAAAGTTCTCATCCCAGATATGAGAGAAACAGGAGGGAAAAGGGAGCTAGGGGTAAAGGATAGAGAGACTCATATTTTTCAAGTATTACATTCCATTCTGTAGGAGTTACAAACAGGACTGAGGCTTAAAGAAGGATCTGAGTAAGACAGCAATAACCTGGAGACAAGACGTCTGCAGCTCTCATGTTTTCCTGATTCCATCTGATTTTTGGGTCATTCCATGGTCCAGGTCTGACCACTGAAAACATGGATCCAACAGTATGTCACTGCAAGGTTTGCTCAGATGCCCTCAGAGACCAGTACCTAGCTGGCTTCTGGAGGGTTCTTTGGACCTTTTGCCTTCTGAATGCCAGAAACTACAGAATCCATAGTGCTTGGGAATGGCCTTTGCTGAGGTAGTTTGTTGGCCAGGCAAGCCTAAGCACCAAATGAATTAGCTGCACAACAAAACATCTTTTCCTTTCTCCAGGTTCCTGACTCCTACATACTTGTCAGAAAACTCTTTGCAGTAATCCAGCAAAGTTGAACTTGCCTTGGATCTCCAGAATTCCAAGGGAGGACAAGAGGAGGTGAAGAAGGATCAAAACAATTCTAAAAAGACACAAGGAACTCTGCCCGAAGGGGTGTGGTCCACAAGGAAGTGTAATACCAGTGTTTTGGTGGTTATCTGAGCAGCTCACTGAGAGAGGCCCTCAGTAAAAGAGTGAATTTGGTTTGACATCTTAAGATGTTATTTTAAAAACACATTTAATTAAAAGCTTGTATTCATCATTAGTGCTTCAGAAGCAAAGAGGGTGGGGTGCAACCCAACTGAGGAAAAGGAGAGAGAGAAACATGTGCACTGCAAATTCACAAATGTTCTCTGCTGTATCCACACAGGAAAGAAATTTCAGTGTTTATTCCCTGTATTGTGGGCTGCCACAGCTTGGTGAGGCTAAGAGGGAGATTTCACTCTGGGTTCTCCTGAATGCCGACCATGCTGCTTTTCAGGGCTGTGTCTGCAACAGTACAGGGAAGAAGATGATTTGAAGCCAAGAACGTCAGAATTAGGTTTCACATTTCTAGACATTTGGAATACGGATTTGCTTTCTTCAGCCTAGCAAAGATAAAATGCAATATTCTTTTTCTGCCAACAATAAAACCAATAGATCTGCCCATAAAATTGCCACCTTTTTAATTTCCAGGCTTTTAAAATTCATATCCCCACTGACAAAAACTTGTTTGCAACATAGAACAAAGCCCTGTTTTGATCATGCAAAACATTAGTTCATCCTACCAACACGGTAACTCCTGGCTAATGATGTCTTGGAAGAATCAGCCATGCTACTCACACTCCCTTCCAATCACCCCTAGAAGTATTGTTTTCTCCCTGTTTTGTGCAGCACTAAACCCACTGCTGCCTCTAAACAAAGACAATGAGAACACCAATGATGATACTAATTCTTCTGGCCAGGTCACGTGCTCACTTTCGCACTCTGACCACAACACACCTTTCCAGCTGTTTAAAGAACAGATTGCATGGAGAAAGGAAAAAGAAACTTCTGCAACACTTGCTCTATTCCTGAGCAAAGGAGCCGGGTGACTTCTTAAAGCCCTCAGCACTGGGCTGGGAGCCAGGACCATCTCTGATATGAGAGTCCTTTGTGGTCTCATCTCTTCCCTTATAACAGAGATTTAAAAACCACTTGTTTCCCACCAATGACAAGCAATGACATAAGAATTAGTTAATATCTTGATGGTGGTTTGGAAATACAAAACCACAGCCATTAAGACAGCTTCCCAAAGAGCAGAAGTTTTAGTACAAAATAATTCTATCTCAATATTGCAAGAGAAAAAAACCCCAAACCAGTACAAACCCAAAAGATAAGCTTGAGCTTTAAGCTATCACGGAGTTTAAATTTCTCCCTTGATTGGAACCTCTTAGAGCAGTTAGGAAAAAACCACATTTTCCTCTGTATTTAGCGAACACCAAATCCCCTCCCACCCTATTGTTGGTAATTGGGCAGAGATAACCCCAATTTACTGTGTCTACACAGCAGCATCATTGCCAGTGTCAGTGCAGCTCTGGGAATGCTCCTTGCCTATTGGCTGATACTGTTGCAGAGCCAGGAGAAAAAGCATCCGAACAGGATGAGTGAGAGAGAAAGAAAACTACCTAAGCAGCATCAAAAAGTCTAAGATCATTTTTCTGCCAAGTAATGATTAACTAAAGGCATCATTTCACAGTCTGGAACACAAATGCTGTAACAAAAGGGATATAAAAAAATCTGTACTTATCTATTTGGATTCTGGAGACAAGCAGATGCCTCAGGAAAGCAGTAATAGCTGTTCTAACATCTCCTGGCTGGTTAACTGTGCTCAAATTTAAATATGGCTACTAGTGAATTTCACTTCCATCCTCTCCTGAATCAGCAAGGAAAACAGAAGGACTATCCAGGCATACCCTCCTACCTCCAAATAGTGCAGTGCTTCCAAGAGAGCTCAGGTTAACACAGAAATAAGAGCATGCAAACCAGGAATGCTCAATGCTTCAGAAGATGACATTAAGGATCACCCAGGTGTTCAACTAAAGACCAATATGTTCCAAAAAGCAGTTTCTCCTGAATATCTGGCTGATGGCTCATATTCTATAGAAGGCTCATGCTTTGTTTTTTTTCTCTTCAACCCTTGCAACAGACAGTCCTTATTGAAATGCTATGGGTTGCTGGCCTAGTGCTGCCCAATGGTAATGACCCCACTGGTAACTGGATTGATGGAAGGACGTTTTTAGAATGATCCACATTGATGCTGTCTGCCCAACTGTCTCCCTGCTACTGTTGCTAACTTATCCTCCCAGCTCTGCTAGTTTCAGAACAGAACTCAAACATCAAAAGACAAAGTCAGGGTTATCACTGGTTCAACTGAGAAGTAAGTGTAAGAGTCACTTTCTCAACTGAGACAAACGTGAGAACTCAGGGTATCAGTTCTGAGCACAGAGCTGAAAATAGTGCACACTCCTACAGAAGGAATAAAAGTCCTTAAAGGGCAGAAGGGCAACCTAAAGGAGAGGGAAGAAAACAGCTCCAAAGACCCCACAGAAGCCCACTTGGCTGGGGCAGCAAAGAAACTCTCTCAGGCTATGTAGTGTCTGGAATATTCACTTGCTCAGAAATGCATTCCTGAAATGCAAAGCTTTTCTATCTTCCACTATAAACAGCTGAGCAGCTCTGCCTCGCCACCCAACACACACTCTCAAGGCCACCACACCAGGGATGCTGCCTCACCTTGTGTGTGCCATGGCTCAACTCTGCTCCCACTGGAAGTAAAGGGAGTTTTCCTAGTACTTCCAGTGGAAAAGGGCTTTGTCCAAATGTTTATATGCAGTAGTGAAACTAGACAGCTCTGGGACACAACCCGATGTGACCAGAATCAGCACCCTAATCTGAGCCAGACCCCACAATCAGGAAGCACAAGGCAAGCTCTGCTGTCCAGAGTGAAAAGATTACACCTTAGAGATAAACTTTTTAAACAAGAGGAGATAACAGACAGTGATTTCAGTTCAGCTCGCTGTCTTTCATTCTCAAGCTCGAATCAGTCTGTATCACAGAACTGTTAAAGCCTTAAACAAGCACACTGCCAACTGCTTTTCTCTGGGTTACAAACACATGGAAGAATGGGAGAGAGATGGTAACAGCAGAGACAAGCCTGGGAGATCCTCCAGGTGGGGCGAGATCCAGCACTGTAGGACTTGATTCTCTTTAGACTTTAGCCAGTAGATGTATGGTATAACCTATGGAAACTGTCCCGTTAGATTTTAGAACACAAACACAGCAGAATGTCATCACAAATAAGCAAAGTCTGTGTTAAAAAATTCTAAGTACACAGCATTTTCTCCAGTTCTGACACCTTTTTAATAGAAATCACTTGTTTAGGAAACAAATAGCACTTTTGTAATTTTTTTACAATGTTTCTTACCTTGATCTTATTTTAAGTAACACTAGGAAGACCTCAATATCTTTTATTTTCCTTTTTAATTTAAAAAAGTTGGTTTTTTTCCCCCAGATACAAAGATTTTGCCCTTGCATAAAAAAACAGTGCCCAAAACGATGACACAAGGACTCACAAAGACTCACTGTATCTCACTGACACTATTACTTCTAATCTATACCATGCAAGGTCCCATCTACCTCTTTAATTAGACTGTCAGCCTGAAAAACAGCTTTTCTATTCCTTATTTAGTTCTTGTTACCAAAAGAAGAGAAAGGAAGTGAAAGAAAAGGACATTTCTCTGTTGAGTTCACACATCTGGGTTATGTGCTACTTTGTTCAGGATACCTTTGTTGTTTATAAATACAGAAAAGGGATGGACTCTCATTTTCAAGTAATTGATGCACATTTTCTCTTGGGACACCTCCATCCAATGCTCCAAGCTGACCCTGGATTCTGGCCCTCTCTTTTCCCACTCCCAACACAGACTTTCTGGATGAGTGTGAGGACGCACAGGCTCTCAGGCACATGGTGTGATTCTTGGGGTGTCCTGCGTAGGGCCAGGAGTTGGACTCGATGATCCTGATGGGTCCCTTCAAACTCAGCATATTCTATGATTCTATGTGCTGGTTACTCAGTGAAAAGTCCATCTCCTTTCCTTTTGTACATCTCCTGTCTAAACAATAGTAAATACTGCTTATTTGATAGACTTGTCCCTTCTGGGCACTGGGATTTGATAATTTATATTTCTGGTTTTTTGGTTTAATAGTACTGAGAGTTTAGAAACAGGAAAAGCCCATAGGCTCTTTGGACTTGTTTTTGTTTTCCCCTAGCTAAACAAACTGTTCTGCAAATAGGAACTTGAAACCTGCTCTCCTCCCTTATCCCTGCTCCTCACCCCAAACAAAAATAAAACAAACCTATAGTGGCTGTGGAGGCTGCTGCAGGCACACACTGGTGTAAAATATAGAGAGAGTAAATATATTATTTCACTTGGCATGGTGCTGGCAAAGAACCCCCAGCTGGCACTATTCATGTAACATGATCCAAACTTCGCATGTACACACAGAATAAGAAGGATCAATTGGCAAACTCCGGTGCCGCCTGGCACAAGCATCTTCACGCTCTCTCTGGAACCAAAGAACTAAAGAATTCTGCACTTTCCAGAAGAAATCCAGTTTTGCTTTTCTAGAGTTTCTTTATTTTGCTCTTTCTCCTCGCCGCCACCTCCCTTGGCTCCTTCTTAACTTCACTGTGTTATTTAGTCTCATCGCCCTTGTTACAGTTCACCATGCAGCTCTGGGAAGGGGAGGGGGCTAAGGTGGAGGTGGCAGCATTAGTATTGTTAGTGGAGTCCATGCCGTTGGAGATGGCTACTGAATTGACCTCAGAGTTTATGGGTTTTGAAAGGTCGATGCCTTGGATGAGGCGGATCAGCTGTTTTACCTTCTCCAAGGAGCTGTGCATCTCCTTCTGTTTTGCAAGGATGGTATTCTTCATTTCCATGCATTTCTACAGCAAAACAGAAAAGCAGTAATAAGTTCAAGCTTATGAATGAAAGAAGGTAAGAAAAGGAATATGATGTTCACAGATCTAAATGTAAGTACCCAGAAAAGACTGCAGCTGCAATTTCACTTTTCCAGCCTAGAAGAAAAGGAGTCTCTAGGCTGTGTTCACAGAAGAATTCATATTTGCAGGCTGAGGAAATAAATTGCCAAGACATAGCTGTCACCTGGTATGGCTCTCTTTCATTCCAAGGTGTTGTGCAAATGAACACAGACACCTCCATCCTTTTGTGTTTCTTTTGAAGGAAAACTTCCAAGTGTAGGTTCTTACTATTTTTTCTATTGGTATTGCATTACTAAAATTTCTTTAGCTCAGATCTGCAAGCTCAGGCATCCCACTGCAGCTGACTGCTGACAGTGTGTGCACAAACCATTAATGGGATACAGCCTTTGCTTTCACATACATTTTAGCAGGAACATCGCTTCCTTCTCTCAATAAGTAAAAGGGCACTTGAAAAGGAAACCAAACTCCTCTTCACTTAAAAATCTTATTTTGTGGCCACTTCATTCTCTTAAAAGTGGTAGTAACACAGCCAGCTCATCAGCTAAGAGTCAGGGTAAGATAACTTTAAAAAAAAACCTACAAATGATGTTTCAGTAGTGAAAAACTGCTTATATGTATATTTGAAACTCACAAAAATGAGGAAACAGTATCTATGTCTGTTACATTCAGGTTTTTACATGAAGATGGCAACCTTCCTGCATTTTTAAAATCTTTTACCCATGCTATTCTCCAGACACAGTTGGTTTTAGCTTTACTATTATCACATGCAGCTCATGGCATCATAATAACACAAAATGATCTAGATCTAATGTGCCTGTTTTGGACAGGTCCAGTGTAAGTACAAACATTGTCCTTGCCCATTGCCAATCCCTCATGTCAAGGGCTCGCATCTGCCTGGATACCTCACTGAGAAACAGTGTTAGTGCTGCTCAGGTTACACCCAGCTACTGCTAACCAGAAGGTGACAGTCCCCAGGACTGCTAACCAGCATCTCACAATCATTTGATTTGTATTGACAGCACTGAGGGGTCTGTAAATATGGACACCTTTGCTCTAATAGGCAAAGGCAGGCAGCCTGGAAAGTGCATCTGTATCTAAAAAGAAAAGTCTGTAATTATGAATCCAGCCTTACAGATGTTGCTACAGAGGAGATTTCGCCTTTTTTCATTATGTGATACTGACTAGGGCTGCACCAATGAGGGGCTCAAACTTTACACTGGCAACTCAAGAGACTAATTTGCATATTAAGGTGAGAAGAGTGACCAAATTAATATGTGTATTCCAATTACTGCAATAAACTAAGGTGGAAACGAAAGTTTCTGATTTGAAGTATGGCACTGTCTAATTAATACCATGCAGAGGCATGTGCAGTGTCCAGCTGCTGACTGCAAAGGCAACATGTCAAGGTCCTGAGAGTCAGCTATGAGTAAATGGTTGCTTTTGCATCAGAAAGGTCTGGAGAGTGCACCAAGGCTGTGACTCTCACTGCACAGAGAGGCCCCACCATGCTTGTTCAAGTGAGCCACTAGACAACTGGACTCAATCTATTGCCCACAGACAAAAATGCTCTGGGTCATTTTTGTCACCTGCTGATATTGTTTGTCACCATATGTCTACCTACATGGTCAGCATGGATCATGTATAAGAGACTCAATGTAAGTATATATTGCCTTTATTTCATTCCTGCTCTCCAAAGTCCTAAAAAGCAAAGGAAAGTGCTCACTCAATTCTAAATAAATCCAGTGGAGGACGGGTCTAGTACATGGAGTCACTCTGTAATAGTTTTCTCCCTGCATTGTGGCACCAGAACACAGGTGAAGAGTTATTTGGGAGCACAATACTCACTGTTATAGAATTGCTGAGCTGTTTGACCTTCTGCTCTAGTTGTTCTCTTTCCTGTTTTAAATCTGAACTCCATTTAAGTAGTTTCTGTTTTTCCTCTTCTTTTGCTGCAAAACAGAATATGAAACAGAATATTTTAAATATCTCTCTTACAACAGTGGATAGAGGGTCTAAACTGCTTCATGTAAAGAGGGGAATTGTGTTTAAATCAATGCTTAACAACTTGTGCACTGAAATACCCCCAAAATTTTGCCTACATACACAAGCATGACAGGCTTAAGAAATACTTAGACTACTATTTTCACTTCACTAGTGATTAAGGTTATTTCCTTTTGTATGACAAAATTTCCTTTTGTAAAGGAAGTACCATTCTATTCCACTCCCAAAATAACATATTCCATTATTAAAAGTGAAAAAAAAGTGTTCATCATTTTCTCACCTGCTTTATATGCAATATATGAATGAACAATTGCTAAAGTTCCTGGCCATGGGATTGCTTCTTCCTTCTTTAGCATCTGAAAGAAAATTTTCATAGAGATTTAGCTGGTAAAAAACCTACCTCAAAGAAAGCAAAAAGGAGAGAGAGAAAGAGGGAAAGACAGGATTTTCTTTCATGGCTATCATTAGCCTCAGCCCTGTTAACATGAAGCTTCACAAAGTTGATCTGAGATTTAACAGAAGGAATTATTCACAACTGTATTGTGGCTCCCACAAAGCAAGCCTATTTCTTACAAATGTCAGCATTTTCTTAAATTCCCTCCACAGCCACAAATAAAGTCTACTAATGATACTGAACAACTTAAAAGAGGTATGAAAGGATAATATATCTGAACTCAAAACTTGCCAGGAGACATAAACATTACTTCATGGTTCAAATAAATTGCTGATCTTAGTTGTTCTGGGAAAAAAGTTTTCATGTGGCAGCCTAGTCTCCACACCATACATTCAAACATCACACTTCCTGGCTAGCCAAGCATGAAACTGTCCTATCACCCCTTCTTATCAGAATCATCTTAATAGACTTGTCAAACTGTCTTTATAAGGGTAAGCACCATCTATGTCTTTCAGATCCTTCCTACATTTTGCTTCCTAACAAACTTTAAGAGGAAAGACACATTTTTTAGTATGTGATCGGAGTGGTGTCTCAGAAGACAGAGGAGTTGGTCAGTTTACACTGCAGTTACTCAGACTTCCTCCCTAATTCTGTTGAAAGCTATCACAGAAATATGAAGAGGCGGGAGAAGGTGAGAGTAGGCAAGAGCAGGAGTACCCAAGTCACAATATTCCCTCCTCCCTAGCAACTACTGACCGAGTCACTTGAATATTGCATTTTCATTCTTCTGAGCAGCACATCATAGGTCAGGTTGTTTTCTTGTGCTACCAAAGACCATGTGGGTGACCAAGCAATGTACTACATTAGATGGGACACAGCTTCAGGCTGTGTATTATCAGCAATCCTTTGCAACTTCTGGAGTTCCATGGAAGGGTAGGAATACAATAGTTTACTTCTTCATCTGGTAGTCTCAATGCAATTCTAAGCGAAATATTAAAATATAACCTGCTCACTTCAATTGTGCATTTTCAGAGAGTGTTCTGGAAGGAAGAACCACGAAACTGTTCACCTCTACTCATTACACTGATGCTGGATGATGTTATTAAAGAGATCACTGAAGACAACCTTTCTCATGTTTGATTTATATAAGCAAACAGGGGCTTATATTTGCTCTATCTATTGAGGTAGGCTTGTGCAAATGTTTTATTTATTTGTCCAGAAGAATATACTAATAACTTTTGAAGAAACAATGAGCTTAAGATGAACAGTAGAATTTCTATGGGTTGTAGATAATCTTCCCTAAAAGTCTGCATACTTTGATCCAGAAAAAGAATAAAAACATAAGGATAGCAAATAAAGACCCCAAATTTGGGAGCAAGACCTGACAGTTTTGTATTAGTACACATTCCAACAGAAGTAATAATTCGATGAAATTCACTCAAGCCTTATTGCATATCAAATACATTTGTTCAGTGTCAGGCTGTCTTGGCCTAAGTAACCCAGGCAACCTGGTTATTTTCTTAACACCAAAAAATCTTCACATGCATTGTACATAACATCCCGTCTGTCAAACAATACCTGGTCTTGACATTTGGGACAGATCCACATGCCCTTGGGAATGGTTTTCAGAGGCGGGTCCAGGCAATCCAGGTGATAAACACGTGAACATGTGTCACACATCAGCAGCTGCCCGCTTTTTCTGCAAACGCTGCAAAAATCCTCATGGATATCACCCTACAAAATTGAGGGGAAAGAGTTTGGGTGAGAGAAAGCAAGAGAGAGAAGGCAAAAAGTGAACTTTGGCCTTTGACATCTTAGTTGAATTTAAAGTCTACAGCACAAACTATTTCTAAGGGGATTCCAAAAGGTCAAGCCCTTTTTAGACTGTGAAACAGGAAAACCATGCCAGACGTCAGAAACACTGACACCTGTCCTCCCAAACACTCTCACTGTCCTTCCAAAGCGAAATGGTACAGCAAACACTTATTACCATAGCTTCTCTTAAAAACTGCTACCCCACAGCCTTTCTTCTTTAAGATTCCCTCTTTACCCTGATCTTTTTATTTGCCTGAAGTGATGAGCTACCCACTTTCTTAACCCTCCTGATTTTTGGATGTAAGCCCAACTCCGCTCCAGGAATGCTGATTAGGCTGACTCTTGCCAGTAATAGTATGTAAGAAACCCCAACTGAGTGACTTAAAAGAACACTGTCAGATATTTAGGTCACCTTTAAAAACTAAACCATAAGGAAAAGGTGTTGTGCTTCTAAATGAAAAAGAACCGAATGAATTATGTTCCGAGACAATTCTTTTTACTTCACTTGGGCTACTTCAAGTTGCACCAAAACAGCTGTGACTCAAAACTTTCTCATACTCTATAGAGAGTTGATTGTTTCATCTCTAACATAGACCGAGAGCCAGGATGAAAGAGTACCAAGAGAGATTTTCTAACATTTTTTTAAAAGAAAGAATTGAAAACATGAGTGTCCATGTCTTTTAAAACATCTAGATTTAGTTACTATTGCATTGCCATCAGAGAGAATTCTTTTCTATAGCCATTAACATCCCACAAAGGTAGGTCTGATTTTTGTTTCTTTTTCTTCTCCCTTTCCCCTCCTGTTTCGATTTGATTTGAACAAAGAGGCATGATAGAAAGATGGCTTGGCATTCATAGAGGAAGCAAGGGGCACCCCACCCTCTCCTCTGACCACTGGGCTGTCCTGGCAACTTCACATATTCAAGGCCCCATCTGGTGTCTGAAGTACACACTTGTCATTGACTTACAATGAAGTTTCACACACACCCCCCAGATCTGCAAGACTGCAATGGTAAGATGTATGTGTTGGGCAGAACTGTGGGTACACACTCCCCTGCATGAAATACCAGCATATGCAAGGTTTCATTGGGGTGTAGATCATCTCCTCATGTGTGCAAACAATTTCTATCAGTTTGGAGGGATAGCAGATTTGGCCACGCACTCACACATTAAGGTGTCAGGCAAGAAAAATGACAGTAATTTCCACTATGGATGACATAATACACATGTAAGAAGAATCACACACGAGCAATCTGCTCAGGTTTCCACTTCTCAGCTCTATTGCTGATGAGGCTCTTCTTCAAAGAGAAGGCTATTCTTAATTTCCAAGGTTAACACTGATTTCATGTTTTGTAAAGGATCAATCTTCAGTGAATTTTCAGTGCCATGTTTTGGATTCATAACTCCCAGGGATCGTTGAGAGTTGAGTTATGGTATTACTTCATCCTTTAACACCAAAGAGATCCTCAGTGTTAAATGAAGATCTACATGAGTGACATTTCATGCTTCTTCTGAAGTCATGTGTTGTAACTAGGCTGTGAAGAACTTCTTTTCCTCTATCATGCATTCTCTGAATACAAGGAAGAGGCAGCAGGCAAGAGATATCATATAAGCTAATATAAAATCCTCTGCAAGATAAGGAAAAGTTTAAGTGGGGAATTCTCTCATTTTAGAAAAAAATTCTATTCTAGAGAATTATGTATCTTAAGATGCTTTAGTTGCCACAGAGTACACAATAGCTCTTGGTAACAAAGTGCAAAATTACTGATGTGTTGAAAACCAAACCTGTTATGTCTCATACCCTGCAGAAAGAGACCTACAAAAGAGACACATGTGCAGTTTCTTCTTGAGGAGGAGACAGCTGGAAATTTAGACCCAGACATCCCAAATTCAATGGGATGCTCCAAAAACCTATAGTGATACAGGTGACCAGTGTGCAGTGGAGCTGAATGCATGGAGATGACAACACACATGCACAAAATTCACAGTCCTATTTTTGGTAATGCAAAACTCAGGGCATTTCCTCAGAATTAACAACTGTCCTTATCAAAATCCCAGACAGTGTTCGATTCCAAAGAAATGCCCCGGGTCTTATGGGCAGTTAATAAATATATGCATAAAGGGGGGGCTGGATTTGGTGTTGTGACATGCACCCCACTAACCTCAGCATCTGAAGCAGCTTTGTGTAGGCTACAGACAGCCAGCTTAGGCTAGAGCAGAGCTCACTGAGGCTGCTCTGACATGCAACAGGCTGAAGTGACTGAAGAATAATTTCAGAACAGCTACCATAAAAGGTGATTTAATGTCACTTTCTGCTCTACTTCCTCTTCACCAAGGTACCAGGAAAATAAATTTAAGCTTTCTGGACAGCTAACAGTTTTCTTTATTTTGATAAAATGTCTAGAGCAGCAGGGCCTAGCTTTAGGCAAAAAAACTGAATAATACAGTATCAAATGTAGTTTGTGTGCTTGAGTATGTAATATCTATACTTATATGTACATTTCACTGGAATAACATGGGAAAACAAAATATTCTGCAACAGGAATTGTTCATGACCATATAAATAAGGATGATCATAGTGTAAGATGTAAGTGAATTAAATTACCAGAAGCAATACTGATTCTGGCATATTCTAACTTTTATGGGCTTGATTTTGCAATCTGAATGTTCTACGATGCTCCTCTCAATTGAAACACTGTTTTGACATAAGTGTTTACTAATAAAAAGGCATTTTGTGACCAAGGACTTTAATCATCACTAAAATAGAGATTTTTGCACAATTCTTCCTGCTGCATAATTGACCTTCAAAGGCAATTGCTATCTTCCAGGTGAATATGCCACTACTGCATGAGGGAGAACCACACATAGCCAAGTGACTCATAGACAATTGCCAAATAGGAAAAAGGGAGGGGAAAAAAAGCAAGGGAGAGAGAAAAAATAGAGGTTTTGCTCAATCCTGCCTACTGCATTATTTCCTTCCTTTTCCCAGGTTCTAGTCCTACTTTCTACTCCTCCATCCTTATCACCAATCCCATCTTAAGTTTCTGTTTCATACTCCCTTCAAAATTTCTCCCTGTCATTCAGAGAATAACATCGCAGGAGAAATTCAAGAAGACTGTTTCGGTACATTGTGCCTGATGCCAAGTGCTTGGCTGATTTGTAATTTTCATAGGCTGGCTAAACATACAGATTACTCAAGTGCTAAATCAAATTTCCATTCTAAAGCTTATAGGAATTAGACTCTTAGTGCAAAAATATTTTAAAGACAGGCAAAGCTGCAGTTTTCTTATCTGTCTGGTGAACTACTCAATTATTTTAACTGAGACTTGTGAAATAGCCTTTTCCCTAGGCATGCACTTGTGTTTTCATTTCTAAGTGTTCAGAAGTCCCAAATTGGAGTCTGTAACCACAGAAAATATTTTCTGTCCCATCTAGAATAAAGAGACCTTTCTATATTCACATCATCTGCTAAGAGTGTAGACCCTCTTCAACATAACATGGTCTGGCCTCACTGCCAAAAGAAGTGATCCTGATTTCTCTATATGCCTATTCATTTCACCTTTCATGAAGCTGGCACAAGAATATTTGTGTCTATAAAATTAACTGGATTAGGGCATGATCCTGGCTCAGACTAACAATTTTTAGCTATCAGTTCCCTTATGCAGATCACTCTGTGGCCTCAGATAAATCTGTGCTGAAACAACACAGGAGGCGTTTAAGAGATGAGAAAAGACCGCTGGTGACAGAATAGCTGTTCTCAGTGGTAGCACCTGGCATAAACTGTGGCATGAGCATTTCAGTGGATACTGTACTCTCCGTTGACTTGAGTTGCAAGGTGCTTAAATGTCAAAGAACTAATCCTCTTTTTTGTCTTCACCACCAGCATGACTCGTACTATTGCTGTTTAAATACAGAGTATTTTTCCAGCACTATATTGAACTTTTCCAGCCAAGAATGCTAAAGATTTTTACAAGTATTGCTAAGTTCTCAGAACTCAGATGAGAAAAGCATGCAGCATGACAAATATATAAATAGAGGAAACCAAATCACAAAAAAGGGATGTGACTGCACAAGCTTATACAGCAATCTTATGAGAACATATTAACAGAAGATCTTCCATCTTATGATGGCAACTGGAAACCATTCATTTCTTTACAATTAGCAAGTAAGAATTCTAAGATATAACGAAGAACAGATATTTACCTCCTTTCTGATATTTTGCTCTCTCTGAAGATTCACATTTTGTTTCATAGTTTATTTTTAATTAAAATATATTTTCTACTTTCACATGTATTTTATTTTACATGGAATTCAATACCAAGTATTTCTGAAAATTCTACCAAATTAGCCCAATTGATAGTGAATATGTATTGAATGTGACTTTGGTATAAAATTCTTTCAAAAAATCAAGCTCTTTAAAAATGTTACTTCTGTTGTGTATGTATAAATTAAATGCCTTGTCTAGAAATGTTAAAGGGGATTTATATATGATTTTAAAGGGGAAAGAGTGTTACTGTTCTGTATTATGATGTGTTCAGGTAAGAGAGAATGTTTGTTACCTGCTAGGTAATCTTCCATTGTCTCCTTTAAATCTAATTAATGTTTATTAAAGCAATCCAGAACCGAGGCCTAAACACAATCCTACTTCAGAAAACTATGGGCATTCAGAACTAGATTTGAATGCTACAAGAATTTATTCTTGATTTATTCTTGATTTAGCTTGCTGCCATCAGGCACGGCAGAAAACAGGGCAGCAACTCATTATACTCTTTTGAGAGCTCTTACACAGTAAGAAAAGACTTGGCAGTATACACAGACATTCGAGATGGAAAAGATCCCCACCATGTTATCCAGTCCTTCTCTTGGGGCCAATGTAAAATATGTGTTCTTCAGCATATTTGCAAGTTATCTGTACTGCTTATTTTTAAAAGTCTCCAGAGATGGAGCTGTCCCACCTTATCCATGAGGGGCTGTTGCACAGTCCCATTCATTTGGCTGTCAGGAAAAGGTTTTTGCAGTCAAGTGCTATCCTGCTCTCAAAAATGACTATATAAAAGAGACCCTTGTAATTCCACATGCATATTCCCTGGGTATCAAAATTGCATCTATTTCAGTGCTTCAGACACACTTGTACTACTTCTATTCGTGTTACCTCTGCAGGACAAATACAGTTCAGAGGCAAGGAACTGGCTTCTATTCCCCGTTCCACATGGTCTGTGAGTTGGTCTCTCAGTCTATGTTCTTCCAGTGGTGCAACTATACAGGTGAAAATAAAACAACCCAACTTTTCCTTAAAGGCCATTTCAAATGGTTGGGCCTCAAGTATATGTAACAATGTCTTTTCTAAAAGAAGGACTGCAGAAGGAGTTTGTACCACTGGTATGAAGAAATAAGCAAGTACCTTTTGATTCTTAAGCTATGCCCTGTAAATTCCAGTCTTTAAAAAGCAAGCTCTTAAACGAAAGTACACTCCAGCACCTGAGAACTGTGTTACCCCCACTGGACAGTTACAACACACTTCTGCCAAATCAGTGCCACAAATGCTGCTCCTGGCTGTTCTGCATGACAAAGCATTTTCCATCCTTCTCTCATTACAGAAACACAACTTTTTGTTATTATGGCCTGTAACTAATACTTTTCCTTCTCCTCCTCACCCCTCCCCCAACCCCTCAGCCCTTTTTCATGGATGACAGATTCAATTCAGTCAGACAAGATCTCAGACACTACACAAAGGAAATGAGCTCATCTAGCATGCCTGGGGCCTCCCAATGTTTCAATCCACTAAAGGAGTTATAAATAAAATCTCTACAGGATAACAACATAGGTGAGGAGGAAAAAAGGAAGGGTGTTTAAAAAATGCTGGACTGTTTCACTACACTGAATCAGGACAAATCATGAGCGAGATTAAAGAAACAAAATCTGCAGTGGTTTTCCTTGTGTCTTTTTTGCATAACCTTCTAAAAGTATTCCCCTCCCCAAGAGTTACTTACGTCTGTGGAGCTGGGGCTAGGCAGGGACACGGGCTGAACAGCTGCGGGAAAAGTAAATGTGGTCTCTGTCTTTTCATTTTCAGGGGAGTCGGGATAACTGGACAGAGGGGACGTGGGGGTCAAAGCCCCAAACCCCAACACCGTGTTGTATTTGGGTGGACGACCTACATATTAACAACAGGGAACACAAACGAAAAAAAAAAGAAAGGAAAAATGATCTTACATACCTTTGGCCAGTGGTCCTCATTGGCTAGCATGAAAAAGGAAATGATGTAGCACAGAGAGGAAGTTAATATAAAAGTTACAAGTGGAAGGACAGAAGCAAAGATTTAAACATTTTTTAGAAATCTTTAAGTAGAATTTTGCAAGGAAAGAACATTTAAAAGATATATTTCAGAAGGAAGTAGAAATAAGCTCTGTAGAGGGTCAAAGAATCATTCCCACAAAAGCAGCATGGGGACAGTTGCCACTCCTAGAAATGAGGCTATTCAGTTTTTAGGGGAAACATGTTGGCATCAAAGCTCCACACAAGCTACAATAACTACTATTAAATAATTTCTGCTGTTATCCCACACCTCCCTATCTTTCTAGTGCCAGCATAAATCTACACAAAGGTTAAGTCTTTTATCAGAGGCCAACACTCACCACCCCCCTGCTTTTATTCCCCTTTTTTTAAACCTGTTAATTCACAGATCAGCACTTTCTACTCTACTGGTACATTTTAAAAATTAGGCTACCTAAGAACAGGTCTTGTTGTCTGACCCATAATTATTACCAGTTTCAACCTCTTACTGGTCTTCTACTGTAACCCACTCCAAATTCTATGTTCTTAGACTTTCTCAGCCACGTATGTCTGATTATGCACAATTCCTAGATATTCCTTTAGACTAGCAGATGTGCAAAATGTCTTCATAACAATTCTTATAAAATTATGAATGCAAAGCAAGACAGCACAAAACCCAGTATGCAAAGTATGCAACCATCATTTCTGCCTTCCTTCTCCAGGGTAATTTATGGATATGTAAACATAAAGGAGTTAGGATCTAGGAATAATTCCCCAGATCTTATGTTTACAGACTGTCAGTCTATACCTATTAACATGCTAAACCTTGCATTTAAAGTCTGGATATGTTCCAGAACTAAGTATGTCCTTGGAAATGGATTTCTGCTAGTGATGTCCATGGGTGAAATTTCTGACATGCCCAGCACCATCTATAATTAAACTAAAGCTCTCAAGGGCACATGCTTACAAAAGCTTTTCACTCAATATATTGCTGTATTAAATTACAAAACAAATGCATACTTCCAAATCTTTTGTCAATTGAAAACATGTGCTACTAATTTGGTGCTGATGCAATGTAAAGGCTCACAGAGTGTGAGGAAAAAAACAGGAAGTATAATAGGCAGTTGCAAAAACAGGCTAAGAGAGTATTAAGTACAAAAGCATGCAATCATTTTCACTGATACAGTAATTGTTCATAATAAGGTCTAAAATAAAATTAAGAAACCATTACTAGAAGACGGAACATTTACTTACCCACAGAGTAAATGCAAAACTCTCCCTATTTAAAATCTACATCATATCATTTTAAAAAATACATTTAATGTTATTAGGGGATAGCAGTAGAGACATGTCTTTTATTTAAAAACAGCATAGCTGCAGAAGTGTCAGCTTTGCCACATTGTCTGCTGGACTGAAAACGTATCAAGAAGAGAACATGTCAAATTAATATTTGATCTTGCAATCAAAACCCCCAAAAGATACTGGAACTGGTCAGAGCTAGGTGGGACTGGTTTTTTTAATCTGATGAATGACTTTTTTTAGAAAATTTAGGAATAGAGAAGGCATTGTTAGTCTTCAAGGACTGCAGAAAATCATCAAAAATTAGGTAAAGATTGTCAGATAGGTGTGGTTGATGCCATTTACAAATAATGGCATCACATTCTCTCCTGTGCTGTTCTGTTTCACCATAATCTTAAGTATTAAAATTTTACCTGTTGTACATAAGGATATCATCTGAATAATACTGCATACCTAACAAAAGATCATCTCTCATTTTAGGACACATGGCACTCTGATTGCAGTTAAAGTGCTTAGTATGAGCACGATAGCATTTCTTGCTCAAGGTAAGTTCTTTTGAAGGACCCATCCCTACTCCTAGTGGGGAACAAGGCTTTTGTCACACAAAGTTTCCTGTCGTATTCAGGGCACAGACGCTTTTCCATAACCACTTTCTTTTTGACAGTAACAATACAATCTAGTCATTAACAAGGGAATCTTGACAACAGTATGAAATGATGTCAAATGATGTTCAAGCACCTCACCTTTCCAGTGAGTATCTAGTGAATTGGGTTTTTTCTGTTTGGGTTTTTTTTTGAGAGTGAAACTGAAATGAAGCATTGAGCTGCCTAATAGAACTTGCTATGCTAATCCCTAGAATTCAAGGTCTTTGCCTACCATGGAAATTTACTGGACAAATGAAGTACTGTAGAGTGCTTCTTGTTTTGCTCTTCAAATCAACATGGGGACTATAAATGCAATGTGGAGGAGGAGGCATTGGGCAGGGAGACAGGTCTGGGTGTACCTCACCTCTTTTACGTGTCCCAGGATGCATTGTGCTGTTCAGGTACGTCACTGTACTCTTCTTGCGCTGCAGGGAAGAACGGAACAATTTCTGTTGGGGAACATTTCTGGCAATAACTATATGCAGTAGCTGAGGAACAGCACAGGAAGTATTAAGTGAGATTACTGGCTTTTGTGTTTTCCGAAGCACACCTTCAGAAAGCTTTTATACACTGCTTCTGACATTTGAACTGCTTCAAGCTGATACACAAGCTGACCAACACAGATTGCCATTTGATGTCAGCTTTATAAAGGAGAAGGCAGAAATAGATGTAAGTACTAGAACATACCAATGTATTTGCTATTTAAAAATCTGAGGGTCATGTCATTGCAATGGCCTTTTGAACTATAAATGATAGCTTGCCTTTCTAGTTAGAACCGAGAAAGCTTAGAAGGTAGCAACATGTTAGAAAGACACTCAAGATCAGAATGAAAATACTAGCTTCCCCCAGCAAAAATTTAATACCTCAGGCTCAAAAACGGCTCCACTGTACACTGGATTTGCTGTTGTTCTTCTTTTCCTCTCTTGTCGCTTACTTTGGATTTCTTGTAAAACAAAGCATTCAGGTTAGAAAACAATGGATCTCAGAAATTATAAAAAGTCCTCAGAATTCAGTTTGCATGTGAGAAGAGCTGTAAAGATTTCTCCAGAACACCAGTCATGCCTGTTATAGGCAACTGTGTTATACTTTTAACTTCTGAAGGTTTGAAGACTAACAGCTGACAAGGAATACAAATACAGTGCTCAAGCAACTAATGAAATGATTGCCTTCTTCTCACCAAGTAGTCCACAAGTAAGGCATTTTAAACTCATGGTCAGTATAACTGGGATCTTAAAAAAAAGCCTCTGATAGCTTTGCTGATACTTAAAAATATAGTACAGAAATCTGCAACCCACTGAAATGATAGCCTGTCTTTCAATGTATAGGATTAGAAGTTTAAATTATAAATCAAATTATAATCCATTAACTAATTCATTACAAATTACATCCCCATGAAATCATGAAATAAATGAAAAATCTAGACATAGGTTACAGTAAAATTATCCATGGCGTATCTTTGCAGATACAGGGGGTTGTTCAGTAGGCATTGGTATTGCCACAGATTTCTTTCCTACCATCAGAGCACACACTTACTTCCCAATCTCTGCTCTCTGTTGCATAAATAACTGCTTTGTTTTGATGTCATAGGAGGAACAAAAAAGTATGCAGAACAAACTAAGTTAGATGAAGAGTACAGACATCCCAAAAGTACTATTGTGCAAGAAAATACTGCATTTAATACAAGAAATATTTTGGAACCCTACTTCCAGTTCTGAATGACCATGAAACCAGGGGCTCAAGAACCAGGCTAAGACATTTTTCCTACCTTCCAGGTGGTCGTGAGTAACTAGTCCCAGAGACACCATGAAGGCAAGTTTCTGTGAGGAGGGAGAAAGAAGATCATGAAAAGTACAACTGTTAGGATGAGTTATGTCATTTAGGCTCCTTAAAGACCAGTAACTAAGCACAATAAAAATTTTTAGTAATACTTTGCTTCTATAAATCACTTTTCATGTATGTAAAACTTCTTGAGAGAGGATAGACAAGAGTCCCATTTTCTAAATGGGAACCTAGACTGAGATACTGGGAAATGCCCATTGCTCATGATCACAGAGTTGGCAGAGCTGGAAATAAGAAAGCAGTGTCTTTACTTCCATTCCAGCACTGAACTGACTATTAGGAAATACCAACACAGTTCAACTGCCAGAAAAATATTGCTAGTTTAAGATCATTCTCCATCTGCTGTGAACTACAAGGAGAAAACTCTAGCTTAGATTTGCTATTTGCTAAGGGCTATGGCTTTCTTAGAGGATTCTAAATTTTAATGCAGGAAATGAAGAGACATGTGAAAATCAGAATTTTGTTGTCTAACTGACAACAGTTAGAGCTCACACAACAGTCAATTTGAATCCATCTATGGAAACAAACGTAGCAGAGCATTTAGCTGCAATCAGTTCCAAAGCTCTTCATGGCAGAAAGGCTTTAAGAAACAGCCATTGTGTTCTCTCTTTCACTCCAAACTAAACTGGACTAAAACACGAGCAGAATGTGATTATACATGACTCTCTCCATTCTGCTCACCAGAGTAGAAATATTTTATAAAGCAAAACAAAGACATTTCTTCAGCTTTGAGAATAACTCCAGAGTCTAAAACCTCAAAGGTATGGAAATCAACACTGTAATCTAAACTCCTGTTTGAAGGAAGTATCACAGAGAAATGACGATCTTCTAACTTACAAAAGACTCAGAAGCCAAAAGCATTCCAGAACTGAAAAATGCAATGCACCATATGTATTTAGATTTCTTATTCTGTACTCTTATTAACTACTGCTGTCCAACAGGAATGTATAGAATGTTCAAGTTAAGAAGTCTTGAGGGAACAGAGGGAAAAAAATATTTTCTGAAGGACAGTGTCCTTTTTTTTCTTAAAAGAAAGCTCTGGGTATGTTCAGATACCTGTGGATTTTCTTCTCGTTTTGGCTTCGGTGCAGCAGGTGGAGTAACTGTACGACTTTCTGTTTGCTTCTCTTCTGTTTCCACATGTGGTTTAACAGCCTGAAAGAAAACAGTGTTTCTCTCATTCAGTGATAAGAATGACTTCTTTTACTTTGACTATTAAAGCAAAACAAATACTTTTGCAGATACAGGAGAAAAAACGTTTAAAGCTAGCAGTGTACTAACAAAGGCTTAACTGAGCAATCTGATGTGAGAGGAATGTTAAATAAGGTATTTTCACTTAACAAAGAATGAAACAGCCTTGTCACCAGTCCATGACCCCACACAGCCACTCAGGATGTAACAGTGATCTTAAGAGCTAACTTTGTTACAGAAATCACCATGAGGTATGGGAATAACAGACACTTCAAGAAGACTCCTCCTACCAAGACTTCCAGCTAGAAACTATTCTGCATGGCACATACACTTTGTATTTCTCACTCCTCAGTCTTCATACTTCAGAGAATTATCAATGGCTCAAAAACTCTCTCTCTGAATCCCTCAATCTCAGATATTTCTGAAGCTTTTTTCTTTTCTCAAGCCATAAATCTGCATGACATTCCTCAGCCTACAGCATGGATGTTGAGGCTATACACTCAGTGAGGTAAGCTACAGACAAACAAACTTTCCCCCTTTATGATATGGAGAAACTATACAGAAAAATTCATGTATTATTGAACTACCACCATTCTTCTATGTTTTTCTGTAGCTGCCAGTAATTATTCAAAGAGCAAATTAATATTGCTGACATCAAAAGGAACAGGCATGAAAAGTCAAGCATTGTAGAAGTACAACTTCAAATCCCATGAAAAGGGCACACATTGCTGATACTTGTGGAACAGCCCGCAAGAATCTACTCTTGAGACTTCACAAGCAAAACTGAGCATGAGCATATCTTTCATGCACATGATTTTCATAGTCTCCATAAGTATTTCAAAAGCAGAAAGAAGGTAACTTCAAGGCACATTAGTCTATGAAATAGTTATAAGTTACATATATACTACTATTATCTATATAAATTACATAAATAGTATGTGTTATACTATGTAATATATAGTATACAATGTTACACTATTACTAACATACAATATACAAAAGACTTAAAAGTGAATCAGAATATTGCTTTATTTGAACTGAATGGCAAGGACTCACTGACTTAAGTAATTTTTATTTTACAGAAGTCTTTTCTGAAGAGAGGCTTTAAAACTTATCATACAGAATTCTCTGCTTCTGAGGGTCTCCTTTCCATTCATTCAACCCAATTTAGACACAGGGAACTATCAGACTACAGAAGCTGAGTGAGACTATTTTGCCTCCAATCACAAGATTGCAAGATCAAGGGTTCATGGAAGAAATGGCCACATTTATCCTATTAAATATCCCTACAATTTTGTGCAATTTTTGCCTTTCACATAACCACCCTTTGAAAAACAAAAGAGCTTGATACGAAGATGGATTTCAGCTTGTACTTGTTCTCCAAGATAGCAGTCAAACCTAGCAATGCAGCCTGCTTATGAACTACTGACATTAAAACAGTAGAGTGAGCATTAAAACACTGAGGCAGGAGAAAAAGGTGCCAATGGCCCATATTAAAGGAAATGGTAACTGCTATCCCAAGAGCTACAAGTCATTCCATAATTTGTATTGCCACTGGAGCACGAATATCTCCAGTATCCACTGAAAACTTCTCCTTGGTTGTCGTCCTCTCCAAACCTGCACAGTAAAGCAATAAACCCCTTATCTTGCATTAGTAGACACTTTATCTGTACCTGTTTTTCAATGTTTGGTTTGCTGATCTGTACAGTTTGAGGTCCAGCGAGCCTGGTACCCGGTGCTGCTATCACGATGCTGGTGAGCTGTGCCATAGGGAAAGTTTTGGCTATGGTTGCTGTCTGCCCGTTAACTACACGAACTGGATGTATGGAGTTCTGAGAGTTGGGTAAAGAGGTGGGTGTGAACTTTGTTGTCAACATCACAGGCCTCTGAATAAGCTGAGGAGCTGCAAGCATTGGAGGAGGTGCAGGGGCAATAGGAATGTTATTTTGGGCAACTGGTTTAGGTCGAACCTACAAAAATAAAAGAAGAAAAAGAGAAAAAAAAGAGAGAGATTTGTACATCAGTATTTCAGATCAACTTTTTACTAAGTCTTTCAATTCATCCTGTATAATCTGCAGCAGGCTGCTTGATTTTTTTAGATAATGTAATTTTTAGCATACTGTCCTAAGTATGTTAAGAGAAAAAAGCACCACATTTTCAAGCCTACTTACATAAAATCCATCCATAACATTTGCATACATAGTCACTGTCCCTGAAATGGTATTTGGATGCACAGACACTTATACTGAATGTTTATTGCCAAATGCCTTATCTGTATCTAAATTAACATCTTGGTTTTACAAGCCAAAAAACCCATGTAATATTTACAGGCACAGCTGAGGCACTCATATTAAAAGTGGTTCAGGGCTTTGTAATGAACCTCCAAGAACTTACGAACAGTTGATTGTGCCCTGAAACAAGTAATTATTTTTTTCAGCAAATACCTGTTATCTTTGTCAACTCTATATGTTATTTAGATACCTGTACAACCAATCTTGATAAGCAAAAAAAGTTACAAGATTATATATTAATCTCTAACTGAAAGTGCTGAAAGTACACATAAATGCAGTCACATCTCTTCTTTCACAAGAAAGAAGAATCACAAGAATCTTCCAAAACTCCATCACTAATCCTTGCTTATTTCTTGTCCCCATTGTTGTTTGTACTTAACAATGGACTTATAATACCATTACAGAGTACAGAAGTAGAGCACACTAGTTTAAAAATAAAGCCTTTTTTTCTTTATTTGATTCCTATTATCCTGTCCAGTTTTAATACTTCATAAAGTATTTTACCATTAAAAACTAGGTCACATTCCAACAGATCTCACCATACCCAAATCTTAATCAGATACCAGCCTTTACTTTCCTTTCTCATTTTGCAAAAGATTTAGACTTTTATTCACAGCACTACATATTTCATACAAATTAAGTAGTTCATCCAGGATATTTTTTTAATTTTTTTTACATAAAGAAGCAATCTGTGTCCTTCCCAAACCATGAAAAAAAGAAGTAAACCACAGGTTTTACTACTCAGCTGAAAGCAGAGGTCACTCTCTCTTGCAATACAGAAATACTTGGGAATAATCTAGAGACACCTCATTTTTCCTTTTTCTGCTCATGAGCAGTAAGCAACAATTAGAGCAATTTAAGGCCTTGGGTGATGCTTTGATTTTGATGACACCTATTCCATGGGTTCACTTCTTTTGATGCAAACAAGATCATATATAATAATGACACACAATTTCATAACCACAAACTCATACAGACTGGAAGGCAGCTGAGGAGGTCTCTAATTTGACCTCCTGCTCAGAGCAGGGCCAACACTAAATGCAGACTGGGTGGCTCAAGGCTTTGTGTAGATAAGTCTTGTAAAACTTCAAGGATAGAGCTTTCACAACATGTCTGGGAAGCCTCTTCCGCTCCTAATTGTCCTCAAGGAGAGAACTGTTTCCTTATATGCAGTCTAAATCTTCCCTGTTCCAATTTATGAGCATTGCCTCTAATTGTCCTGCCAAGCACCTATGTCTCCAGCTTCTTGTTTATTTCCTTGCTGATATTAGAAGTAACACTGCTGTTGGGGAGCCTCCAAAGCCTCTTCTCCAAACTGGAAAAGCCCTAATTCCTCGGCCTCTCCTTACAGGTCATATATTCCTGCCCCCTCCAGCTATCTCAGTGGCCTTTCTTCCCATGCTTCATTCAAATTTATCAACCAGGGATTCCAAAACTGCAGGGTGTTTATTGGACTCACTTTTATGATTGCTGAGGAAAGGTGAGGATAATCTCTTCCCTGAATCTACTGGCTGTGATCCTGTTGGTACAGGTCAGTATGCTAGTAGGTTTCTTTGCTGTTAGAGCACACCACTCATTTAGCTACTGTCAACCAAGACCTTTAAGCCGTTCAGCTCCTCAGCCAGTCAGTCCCCAGCCTGTACCTGTGCAGGGGGTTAGTCCATTCCAGGCACAAGACTTTGCCTTTTTTTCATGCTGAGGCTCAAAAAATTCCTGCTGGCCCATTCCTTTATCCTGTCTATGACTCTGCATGTCAGCACTGCCCTGAAGAATACTGACTGCACCCTCAAATTTGGTATCATCTGCAAACCTGTTGAGGATGAATTGTCTTCTCCAGCACATCAGCAATAAACACCAAAAAATGTTCATCAAAAGTCTCTCCTATCTATGCCATAATTAAGTTCCTCCTTCTCTTGTTTATTCTCTGTATACTCACCTGTGGAAGAAAATTTGGACGAGGAGTAAGTCTGGGAGGAGGGATGAACTGCGGCACTTTTATGGGCTGAGGCGTAGCCTGAACCTGCTGTAAGAACATGAGAAAGCTCAGTAAGAGGTAAGAGGAAAATTTAGCTCTGAAGTTGTTCACCAAAATCAACATCCTGAATGTGCTTTCAGACCTGATGTACTCAGTTTTCACTCTGTAAATAATTTTTCACAGCAAGAGGTGCCTCATTAGAAATGTATTAAAGACAGCACTAACCTTACTTTCTAGATCCTACACACCTTGCTTCATAAATTGCAAGCATTTTTCCTTTTAGTTCAACTCTACTAACTACTGTGCTCTGCAATCTAAAACCATTTCATTTGATGATAATAAAACTCGTATTTTTTTTTAATCATTAAAAAATTACATTGCAACAGACAGAAAATAATAACAGACTGATATCCAGCTTTATGGACTATGGTCTTTTCATAGTGAATGGCATACAGAAGAATGAGAGAACATCTCATCAAATAGTAAAGATACAAAAGTTACAACTCTTTCAGCAATATTAATGACACTATGAAGGGTTCCAAGTACACAACTTGAAATTTTCAAAAGTAGGCCATCCATTTGAAACAATTAAGATCTGATTTTAAGGAAACCTAAGTACTTCCATGTGTAACTCAAATCAGCTGCATGGAGCTGCCACATGATTAACCACTGAATAGAACTACCAGCTACCCTGAGTACCTGTGGAGATTCTCTGAAATTAATGTCAATGTTATTTTACACCCTGCTCTACTTCTGTCCACCCACATAAGATTGCAATTTTCTTCAAAAAGGTCTTGTACTGATTAATTAATGCTTGGGAAAATATTCTGATATTTTTGATGAAATTTGCTACAGAAACTCAAATAATGGACTAGTATTAAAACAGAATTACCTCCTCACATCTAAGTTATTCAGCAAGGAAATGAAGCACAGACACAAAGGACAGATGAGAGTGGTGCAAGGGATGACATAGGAAAAGAGAATAGTAGAAAAACTCCACTCAAATAGTCTTCTCTATTCTGATCACAAACATGCCTCATTAGGAAGCAAAATTACTTCCATTTGCATTATTAAACTGTATTTTAATAAATATAGACACATTTGATTTATGTTTAATAAAGCCATAGCCTTTACTTCAGAAGTAAAATTTCCCTTTCATGTTGTTATATAATGCCTGGTTTCCAGACCAAGAAGCCTATATAATCCAGTTCTGAAGCACTGGTTCTTTTATTTCTAGGTGGTTAACTATTTTGGAAATGTAGTCAAAGCACAAAAATTGTATTTCCAAAATACATGTTTTTAAAGATGCATCTGTTCATGTGTTTGGAAAAGTGCTGAGTGAAGATGTGGTAATGGGCAGACTTAAGGGATGTGTCTAACACCAGAGAATTTATCATGCAAAGGGAACAAGAAATTGACTCAAAACAACCTAAGACGAAGAACCAAATCAATCAAATGAAGAAAGTCTGACATCTCCTTTGCTTAAGAAAAGGGTAGGAATTCTGCAGAACACAGCCATACAGATTCAGTAAGGGCAAAACAATCACTACTGCCCCATGAGTACAGTTACTAACAGGGGAAGCTTTACACAGAGGTGATGAGAGCATCGATTTAATTCTAAAATGTAAACCATTAATAACCACCCACATGGAGAGAAAATGTTTTTCTTTTAGACTATCACTTCAGCAATGTCAGCTAGTGAAGACTCACAACATGTCCCTACTATCCTCCTTTCTGTGCGAAACGCTGACTGTTTATTTTTTTCCAATAGCCCTCTTGTCAACCAAACCCACACATATCTGCAGGGCAAACATGTGAAACGCTTACCAAAGTTACTGTGTTTTTTGTCACTATTTGGACTGCCTCAGCTCCTGGCCCAGTGACCTTATTTGTTGTCTGGAGGTTGACTGGTGCATTCTGCGCATCAGTGCTGAGGACTGCTTTCTGATTGTTGTTGATAGCAGTAACCATGGCAATGGTAGGTCTCTGACCCACAACAGAGGCAGGCATGGTCGCAGTTGCTGCTTTCAAGACGAGAGGTAGTGTCTTAGTGGTGATCATAGAAGCTGTAGTTACAGTTTTCTAAGGGAAACAGAAAATACACTGTAAGAGACAGAGACACTCTGTATCAGACAGGACGTGGGTTGGTTAGTCAGAAACAATAGACAGCATGAGAAAGAAAAGGCAGCTCTGAGCCTATCTACCTGCTGTGCAGACAAGCACATTATCTTACGCCTCTGAAAACTGAATAGCTAGAAAGCATCCTCATTTGAGGCACCTGTTTGGTCTGTTCTAATCACCTGCAGCATTGCAGAGTGAATCAAAACAAATTCCTGAGAAAATTACAATTAAGTAATTACAATTAAGTACTAGCATATGCATTTTGGATCTTTTATTTTCATATTACTTCCAAACATGCATTGTCAATATCAAACCTATAAGGTGGAGGTTTATGAAACATAGCAGCAAACTAGCTGCTCACCAAGTAAAACTCTTACTTTCAAATGGAAACTGTAGTTACAGTGATCCTCACAAACAGAGGACGAGGGGGGAAAACATTCATAAGTTGGTTTCTTTACAAACAAATATATATTTTTATTTTTGGCATTCCAGTCTCAGCTTTAGCGACATGTACAGTTATCCTGCACTGAACTTTCTTTCCTAAGAGTATCAGTAGGGTCGTTCTGAAATTGTAAGAGCTGGCTGTTAGTCTGTCCAGCTGCAGGCAATTAAACTTAAATTCTGTGGAATGGGCTAGTTTTGGAACATATATTTGACACCATGATTGCTCTTGGCCTGTTTTAAAAAGAGTGGTTTTGAATCATAACATCAGCATTTATCTGAAATGCCTCAATACATCATGCCCAAAATTCCAAAGTTAAAGCAACGATCATTTCACCGTTTTGTTTCAAAAGGTACTGTCTTCCAAGATGCTAAGGAAAATGGACATTACAAATCTCATTCAAAAAGCAACAAGGTGAGAGTTTCCATATAAAATCAGAACATGATGCAAACAGAAAATTGATGACAAGTGACACTCGACAGAATGGCAAATGATCTTATTTGTTTTCTCTTTGGTGTAAAAAGATCCATTGCACTGCATCTTCAAAACTTTAGTGGCATGATTAAATGCTCTCAGTACTAAATAACCACCATTCCTTCCTGATGTCAGCTCTAGGTTCTACAGAGAAAAAAATGGAAAACCAGGAATCAGGCAGTCTTTGTGTTCTGAACATGCCCGATTTAGACTACTTGATTTTAATCACACAAGACCTTTATCTTTTTTCTAATAAAGTATTTCCGGTTGGATTCTTCAGTGTTTTCACCACTACTGTTCCCTTACATGAAAACACAGTTTACCTTCACACCTCTAATTTTATAATAATTAAACTGTGTCCTCTAACTGTTAATTATGTACAAGTGTGAAAAAATTCACTGTATAATGCCAAATCAAAGGATAATTTATGCTTCAGTTTTATACATTTATGAAAAATCCCGACATAATTAAATTGTCCTTGTTGCAACACAATTTTCTTAACTTTTTATCTTAGATCTAAGAGCTTATTGACCTCTGCTGCACCTTCCCCAAAGCAAGAGGCTCCATTCCCATAATGCAGTAACATTATTCAAGCTTTTTCAATGAGATGTAACGTGGTATCATTTTCACAGGCATTACATTCAACCATCAACGTTTTAAAGAAAGGTGTAATCAATCATGTAATACAAGACTGTGACTCTTTCAAGGGGTTCTATTAACTCTGCAAGTACTCAGAGCACAGTTTCAGTCAGAAGATCACAGAGCCTGAATATCCCTGTTACTTTGCTGAGCATTAATTAGATCACTTATTCTAAAAAGTAGTCAATGCATTAATTCATACTCAAGTGGCATTCATAGTAAGTCTGCATTATTACACATAATATTACAATAATATGACCTTTTAGCAGGCTTGTTGCTTATGAAAGTTTTAAAAACCCTTCTTACTGGACATATTATGTGTATTAAAATGTCACTGTTAAGATGGCATATACACCTTGATTCCTGAATTTGATTACTCTGAAAATACTCATTGAAAGCATTCTCTGGACTGACACAGCCTTGCAAAATATTTTTTTTGCAAAAAATTTTGATTTACAAAAGCAGGCACAAAAAAACTTCGTAGAGAGACAAAATATTTGACTTTTCTTTGCTGAAAGAGCTTGAGAGACAGTAAGACAAGAGGCACAACTTTAGATGCAAAATGTGTGCAGAAACAAGTGAGGATACTTCAGTATTTTACCAACATAAATAAAAATAGAAAAGTGTAAAGGATAAAAGCTGGCTTATTTATCCAAGGGACAGGACAACCTGCTTTCCAATTTGCAACTACTTTCCAAGTACTACTGTACCAATGGTAGTCAGAAGAGTGTAGCAGTTTGTTGACTGTTTCGCTAGAGGGCTCTTTAACTTTGAACAAAACCTCAATTTTTACAATGCAGGAGATGACCTGGAAGTTAACGAATGAATGCAAAGTGTGGAATACTGAGAAAAATATGAAACTGTGTTTGCTCTCATGTTTCCTGACTGAGAAACAGAGAACATTGCTACAACAGTGATCCATCGTTTGCCTATAAATACTTTAGGACACAGTAATATTTGCTTTTTTGTTCCATTTTAGCTTTGATATTGATGTTGCTACTCAAAATGCATTCTCCTTAGTTAGGTTTGCTCATTGCTTCATTTCTTCAATATACTTTTCTCAAAAATACAATTGGCTAAGCTTCACAAACGCATTTTAGAGCACATCCAAACCAACTTGCTGAGTTAACAAGAGAACTAACAGCCCAACCATTTCTCCCTTCTCTGCTTTCAGAAAAAGGGAAGATGAGAATCACAATTGGTCAAAGCTGCGGGTGTGATTCACTGCAATGTGCATAAAGCAAACTTCATGGGTGAATTCTGCCATCTGCCTGTGCAGGTAAACATGAGTTCCTAAGATTGCATCAACAGGAAAAAAAAGACTTCTTTTTACAGAATGCTTCCCTGCACTTTCTAGCTGTTTTCTTAGCACACTTATGTGAATCTAAATATCTGAACAGGAGAAATTTGAAATTCCCCTCTTAAGCAAACCACTTTCTCTGTTGAGTTCTGGGATTATGTCTCTAATCCTATACTATACTGAAATTCAGTTCACCTTCCCAATAAAGACACTATTTTCTAAAACTTGAACTCTGCAATTAACACTGTACACTTTCAGACAAATCCTTGAAAATTCAGGTAAGTATTATTTGGTATGACTTATATCTGTTTAAAAAGAATCAAGCAGAAAGAAGAAGGAACTGTTTTCTTGCATTTTGTTCACATTTGTAGAGGGCATTTTGTTAGTCATTTAAAAATAAAGAATTTTAATCATATACCTCATACAGTGTGTGTAAAGTATTTACTGTTTCTTGAGACCTACTAGGTATGGTCAGGGTCATTCATGCACCTATGAAAAAGATAGGCTCATTTGCTAAACTTTCACATATTTTTAAGAAAGGTGATACTGCCACCCTTCTTTTCTGTGGGGTTATGATTCAACTTTTAAACAGTACATCATTTTTTTAACTCAGATTGGAGATTTTTGCCAAAAAACCCCAGAAGATCCATATCTGCATATGCATAGAAGAAGAAATTCATATTGGTACACTAGTAGGCATAAGTGAAAGTTTGCAGTTTTCTCTCTGCACTTTTCCCTTTTTTAATTTTCAGTGAGCTTCACCTTTAGTAAGAAAAAGAATTGTTGCAACTTTTTACCTGTGATCCTATCACGTTTGGAGAGGGTGCCGTGGACTGCTGCTGCTGTTGATGGTGATGTTGCTGTAGCTGTTGTAGTGGTTGTGGCTGTGGTGTCTGTAGTTTGTTTTCTGACTGTGCCAATGGCTGTATTTGAAATTTACTGTCTGGCTGTTCCTGCTTCACTATCAAATTCTTTCGAAGCTGTTCCACCACTCTTTTCTACCAGATAAACAAAATCATAAACAGAAATGATGACAGTTATTTAGCTGCACATACTAGAGAAAATAATAACATTTAAAGATACAGTTATTTAATGTAAATAAGAAACTGCTCAGAAGCTTAGTGGGATTTCTTTTTTTGGAATTTTAAGTATTGGTGTTATCTAATAGGCACTGTGTAAAATTGGCCACAGAGGAGTATTGCAGCCCAGCAAGGTGACCTCACTGTTCCAGCAGAAACCCACTGATTAAAATTCAGCCTATTCACAAACACCTGCACGACCTCATTAATCTATATTTACACGTTAGTGTTCAGATTCCACATGTTTTAACTCCTTCAAACACACACCACTCGTAAACAGTGACAAAAAAGAACTTTGGGTTGAAGGCTTCCAGCTGACATCAAGGCAATAGGCATGTCATTTTGTACCAGGCACAGAAACTGAGTGAGAGACAGCCAATTTGAGTGCAAAATGGGGATCAGGAAGGGCATGAATGCATGGTCCTTCTGTTCAATATTATTGTCACCTGAAAAAGAATCAGAGAGGGCTACATGGGAAGAAAATGGCACAGATCTATTTCTCCCAGCTTAAATGCTTCCTATTACATTTCAGCTTCCATTAAAGTTTGAAATTATTTTAAAAAGAGGTCTCTTTTCCTGGTAGCCATAGTGTATCTTTAGACAGTAACAAGAGTTAAGAGCCGATCAGGTGACTTGCAGCATCAGATACATGTTACTCACATGGATAGTAAGGGCTCACAATTTATGTTCATACTATACTTTAGTGTGGACAAGAGTGAAAACACCATGAGACTTTTTTTACCTTCTCCAGGCACGACCAAAAATGAACATGTTGTCCTACACTCTAACCACTCCCAAATTTGGACAGCTTTACAAAGATTTAGTTATATACCTAAGCCCTCTTGATCAAGAGCACATGCACACTCCCAACCAATTACATAACACGGCTGTCTTTGAAAGAGGACAATGAAGTCAACAGGCATGGGACAGGCTGAGCCAAGAAAGCTCTGGTGACAGGAATGGTCAGGAAACCTCTACCAGAGCCAGGTGCTGACAGTGGGTTGCCTAAAGAAGTTGCACTTACATGGAAAAGAAAGTTAAAAATAACATAACCATTTTGACAATACCAAATGCTTTGATTTGTTTTTTTGTTTTGAAGCATTAGTATTCAGACACAGTACAAAACAGAGATGGAGAAAAAAAAAAACAAAAAACAACAAAAATCCAGCTATTTACAACAAATGGAATAATATTTTTCCTCAAATTTCATTCACACATGGTTATGAAATTGTGAGCTAACAAAATATCTGTTCTCTTCATTTTGTGGATATACAGTAGACTTATGATTTTAAGTATCTTGCTTATGATGAGCTAAAACAGCATGATGCCTCACACAGTGAGTACCTCTAACCCAGAAGAAAATAACAAGAAGGGCAAGTTCCCAAATTGGTAGATTTGAAAACTGGAACTTTAAAAAGCCAAATAAAAGCCACAAGCAACAACCCCCCGACCCCTGTTTCATAATGTTGAAATGTGTGTGAGCTCACACGATTGACCTTTTAGCAAAAGACTGAATTCAGCGACTTGAAGGTACAGAAGAAGGACTGCCTGGCTTCTACAAAACTCACAGCCCTGGCTGAGAATGTCTGCTCAGCTCTGACATGAGAAACACAGGCCAACCTCACTGAAAATGCAGGGAGTTAGTAATGGACAGCAGCCTGAAGGAACTATTTTACTCTGCATCCAGTGAAGTGCTAAAAGCTGTCAGAGTCTAAAAGCTGTAAAATGTTTGTTCCCTTCTGAAACAAGGATAAAATAATAGAAGTGCAGAAGGCATTTTCCTAATTCAGATACTTCATATTGTTTTAAATGTCCTGTGTATCAGCTTGCTCATATACGTAATAACTGAACCATCATTTAAAATCGCTTTCTGAAAAGATCAACCATGTTAACATGCAAATCCAAGTGCAGCGTCAGCAAGCAGATACAAGAGCTGAAAAAACATTTCCAGAGAGTAACCCAAGGCGGAGGAGACAAGGCAGCAAAGTAGGAGAGGAAATAATGCAACGTGCTTATAGAATACCTGTCAAAAAATGGATTGCACATACACTGCACAGGAGGCTAAAGAATTACCATACCCGGCATGAACAAGAAGGGAGTTTTTGTCTTCCACGGCTGCCAGTATGAAATTCAGGGATAATGGTGCTCTTCTACTGATTCCCTGACTGGAGGAAATCAGCAGCAATAGCTCAAGAATGAATTTCCATCTTGTTCTTTATAATGGGAGGAACATTAGTGAAAGGATCAAAAACAAAAAAAAAAANAAAATAAAAAAAAAAAAAAAAAAAAAAAAAAAAAAAAAAAAAAAAAGAGAGAGAGAGGGAGAGGCAGGCTGAGGACTCCTCTGCCATGCTGCTACAGCAGGGCAAGAGCCAGCCAGGACAGCAGGAGTGAGGTGAATCACATGACTTTCACACACCGCCTGTTCCACCCCTGGGCCTGAACCACGGCCTGCAGACATGGGGGAAAACAGGACAGAAGCACAACTTGTGTTAGTGCCTGGTGCAAAACCTGAGGCTCAGCATATTTGGCACGAGATGGATAACGTGAGTGGGAAGACGCTGTTGCTCTGGAAGTCTACGCTAGCCTGTTAGAGGCTGCTGAGAGCTGCCTGGCAGCAGCATATCCTGCCATCCATATCCATTATGCAGATATTAAATTGGAAGAAACATCTAATGCTTTTAAGATTCAGAGAGTAAAACTGAAGTTTGCACTGCATGCCAATTGCTTACGCAGTTTAATAAGCTGCTTCTACCAACTGTCAGTAAAAATACCACGCTGAAACTACAGAAATTATTTTACTATCTGCAAGACTGTTGGGATTATCTGTTTGTTTGTAATTATCAAGAGAGAGACTCTGAACAACATATTTCAGAGTTACATAGCTGAATTAGCAAAACCAGATGAGTCTGCCAGGGTTGCACCTACACAGGAACTGGGAGCAGACCTACTCCCATTTTCAGCGCTGCCCTCTGCGTCCCCCTGTGCACGGCCTCATCCCACGGCGCTGGTGTGACAGCGCACGGCTCCTCCGGCATCCTGCTGGAAGTGCTGCTCTGCGGCCACACCAGCGCCCAGCTCGTGTCTGTCTGCAGCAACCTCAGCAGAGCCTCCTCCGGCAGGGAATTAAACAGGAGGGTGCTATGAAACAAACTCTTGTTTACTGTCAGACTTCATTAACACTGTATTTTAAAATTGTTCCTCAGTTATTTGCTTGTTCTTAATCAATTTTAAAGGCAGCTTGTGCTGCAGAAAGTACAGTCTGTATGACTGAAATTTGCCAAGGATGATATCAATTACTAGCTGCATGTCTTAGGGACTGAATGCCAGTGAGATTTCAGGTGTTCTAAAAGTACCACAGAATTCTTGAGAAATATTCCTAATTCTTTAAATGCAATCATTGCCATTTTCTTTCCCACTCTTATTTAAGAATATTTCTTACTGACAACTTCAACATTTTAAATTGAGATTAACTCAATCATAAACACATCATCATGCACACAACATAAGTTTTCTGCATGTCATAAAGCTCCAGTTCTCCTCATATTCCTAGAATAGTTTGTTTTCCTGCCATAATATGAATGTATGAAAAGCATTTGTCTTTCAAGTTTACTGAAACTTCCTCGAAACCAAAAGCCAATCCTCCCTTTACATGCACGATGTGAAAGAATTTAATAATCTCATCCTTTCTTCCAAACTGTGTTCTACCCAAAAAGAACTGCTGGCCCTGTGCAATGTCACTATCAGAAGACTTCCAAAGCCATTTGTCGAGCAGTGCCCCGTAAGCATAGTACATCATCTCAGAGCTCTTGCTGTCTTGACATCTTTATCGCTAATCTCATCAGGAACCGTTCACACCACTGAGTTCAGAGCCCCAGACATCTTATACGACCCTTCCTTAAAGTTAATAATTGCAATCAATATTGTGACATTATTCTACACCACTTTCTCATTCATGCCACAGGCCAGATCCTAACACAGCACTGGAAGATTATTTTGGTTTGATTAAGCAGAAAATAGATCTTCTTGGCCATGAATCTGTGCCAAAAGACATCTCTGTGCTCATATAAAAACTATCATGAATATGTTGTTTTAGGATAAGCAAAGTCCTTGGAGCAAACTTAAAACTTAGTACGGTTTAAGGTTTTTATCCTTATTAGATAAGCATTATTTCAATTTTAATCAGACAATCAAGGAAAAAATAGTTCTCCGAGTACACCTCTCCTTTAAATGCTAGATTCCTTGTTGTATTTGGTGACACATTTTCCCCTTCTTTCAGGAAACATGTCCAGGAAAACATTCATATCTAAAGGAAGGTCTGTTTTTAAACTTCAAAAATCAATACAAACTAAAATATAAAGATATTTGTAAAATGAGAGAGTAAACTAGTGTACTAAATAACCTTGCAATACATACATTTCATATCACAAAACCAAAGTTGATGTGCTTTGAACTGCTCAGCTGCCTGCCTGCCAGTGACACGCTTTCCTGCTCTCCCAATCTCAGGAAGCCAGATATTATGGATCCTCTACCTGTGCCCTCCAATGACCAAGATGTTCTCTGGGATATAAAAGCTGCCTACTGCTGCGAGTGAAATGGTTTAAAGGAAGTACTGATTTCAAATAAGCTCCAGCTTGGAGGTGGGGAGGATGGAGGGAATTTCACTGCTCTGCAATCTTCCTTTCCAGCCTCCCTTCTCTCTCTTTGTCAGTCCCATCCCCTGTCACTACCCTAAGAGAAAGATATTAGAACTTCCATGGCAGGAAGAAGCTAAAAGGTTTTGGAGGTCTGGTACAATTAGTCTTTAACTTGAAAAGAGGGTTCATTTTGGGAATGGAATTTGGGAGTGGAAAGATTACAAGCAAGGAGAATAATTGTACACTCATCTACTGCTTTAAGATGTTATCTAAAATTTAAAATAGTGAAATCCAATTATAGAAATTGATGACGCAGAATCTACACCAGCAAGGAAAAAAACCCCTGTTGTACAGTTGCACAAACCAGCTTGAATTAAATTCCATTGAAACAATGATCTAAGGACTACAGAAATATTTTCAGCTATTTCTGTGGGTTATCCAGTATTTTTATGGAATTCCGCACTTGTGGCTGTGTTTCACTTATAGCCAGATCTTCTTATCAACTAAAAAATCTAAACCAACTAAATTAGAAATAATTTTGTTCCCAGAAAAAAAGAGTGATACAATTTCCTACTTCTTAAAGGTGATCAAAATGGCACTTACATCTTTCAGTCAGAAAAGGCTCCCCTGAGGCAGAGGTGCTTGAACACTGAATAGAAATGTAGCAGTGGGACTGGGAGACTACCTCCACCTCATACTTGAATGCCCTACTGGGCATCATTACTGAAATGAGCACTATTTCTTTTTATAGTTGAAAAACCTGTATTTTTTTAAAACTTTATTTAAAATACATGGACATCTAACCTTACCCAGTCAATGGCTGCATTGCCAACACTCCAGTAACTGTCCCAAACAGCACGTGCTGCATGCAGCTCACAGCAAACACAGCTAGAAGCAGCACAAAGACACGAGGACTTCTACATGTCTAAAAGAGGCTACAGAGCATGTGGGGGCAACTGAATGCTTCTCCTCCCTCTGCCATGATGGTCCTGTGGGATGAACTGAACAATACACTTACAATACTGATGAGCACTAGAGACAAACCACTTAGCTTTGGTACCCCTTAAAGTCATGAGTTTGCTTTGCAGTCTTAATATTTTTAATACAATTTCTGACTATGGCATATGGTACCTTGTATAAAATGGAATTTAAATAAGACTTAATTCCGTAAAAATCTACTTTAATGTTATGTCAGATAAATACTGTTAGATAGCATTGGCATGATGTGAAAAGTATTTTTGTCGTTAAAAATGCTGGTAGTCTTATCACAATTATATTTTAAATTAATTCCTACAGGTGTGACTCTGGAACAAACATACAGTTCAGACATGAACAAACATATTTTGAAAGAGATGCTGGATATTTTCTTTATGATAGAGAAATACCACTTAAAAGCTCTTAGAAATCATTCAGAAGTGGATTATGACAGTTCTGAAAATAATGCTCACTTCTTCATTTGTAACAGGGGAAAATGCTTAAATTTTATTTTTTTTTTTAATTTTAAATACATAGCTAGAGTTATAAATTAAAATGGCCAAAAATAGCTGTTGTGCTATTCTTGCTTTATGTGACTTCTTGATTGCTTTATTTTCAGTACTGTGTCTTTTACCATTCGCAGCACCACAAGACCAATTAATTTTTGGAAGGGAATGCTGTACCGTGAAATGCCTTGTGCATCACTGTCTTCTTGTTTTAGAATATTTACTCGTGCACAAAGCAGAGTACAGAGAAGGAACTAGTAGAGGCAGCACACATATAATGTTTTCCTGCAGCCTACATATTAACTATATGTAATATCTAGCTTCTTACCCCAGCACTTATGTTAACGGAAAGAAACTTGCAAGAACAGCAACAATAATTAAACAATGAAGCAATTAATGAATGGGGAATTAAGTGTATGACAACAGGCAAAACAGAACAGGAAAAAGAGTTAAGTGCAGTCCTTTAAATGCAATTAAGGGAGAATAGAATGAAGGGAATGAAATTAATTTTTTTTTTAATTTGACAAGGTTTGACAAAGTTTGTCTTGCTTTAGGTTTTTCTCCTTTACAGAAATACTTCCAAGTACAAATACAAACTGGTAAAAAGACACGGGGTCAAGTTCAACACGAAAACACCGACGAAATTAAAGAATTAGATTGCTGACTACACTGGAAAAGGCGCTTATTTCAATTTTATCTCACCCATCTTATTGTTCTACCCCCATTTGTCTGTTTCACGGAGAAAAAAAAAAACATTCCTAAGGGAAAAATAAGCCATCTAGACATATTTTCAGATATGAAACAAGAGTTCTTTTGTACTTCAATGGAAAAAAAAGTCTGTATGATCTCCAACTGAACCTAGTATACTAGAAGCATGTAATGTGGTCTTGTAAAATCTGTCATAGACTGAAGCCTGAAATATAAAATCTAAGAACTAAAAATACTGTGGATTGTTATTCTCATGCAGGAGAACACACAGGAACATCTACTCCCATGGGAAAGCCATTTGCATCTACACACAGTAGCTAGTTACTAAAGTTAACACCTCTGCCAGGCCAGTCCTGTTATTTCTCTTCTCCTACCTGTGATTTCCCTCGTAACATGACATCTTTTAAACTGAATTTGTCTGCATTAAGAAAGCAAAGCAGAGCAATTTAAATAAGTAAATGTATTTCATGTTTTAGAAACAAACAACCTAAAGAGAAGTGCACTTTTTAATCTGGTAACTCCTCATATTTTAAATAACTTAAAGAGGAAAGGATAGCCAAAGTAATTTTAAAACATACTACTGCACATTTTAATGTGCACAGTATCACAGTCCTTGACGAAAATTTAGTCAGCTTCAGTAGGGTTCTTGTGCATCCTACAGCTATTCTCATGACTGAATCACACCTCCTCTCTTCCTCACGAAAGGAAACACACACAGTCCATGCTCATGTGCCTCATGCATGATCAGAAGTATCAAGCAAGATGACTAGTTTTACTAAACCACAGAATGGAAATGTATTCTTTCGTAAACAGAAAGATCTGGATGCTCAAACTGTATCGTACAACCCCCATTGATAACTCTGATTTTGTTAACAGCATCTAATATTTCATTTCCACAGTTGCTTTACAAATGTCACAAACCAACACCAGCATTTTCCCTGTAGTCAATTAAATACTGTTTAGTGCCAATTCAATTAAAGTCTATCACTAATAACATCACATCACAGTTTACTGTTGATCTCTACTTCATAAGTGGAATGAGTTATTAGAGCAAAATGTCACAGTTTCACCCCATTCAAATGAGAGATTTTTCTCTTCTTCACAGTAATTTGAACAGCGTATCAAATGCAGGCATTCTGTTAAGCTAAATATACCTGCTGTACTATTCTCTTTAGTTAACCAAGGACAATCAAAACAAAGAAAAATGCTTGCTTCACAGAGAGACATCAAATTAAATCACTGCAGAAGTTCCAAACTGCTGGCCTTCAATTATATCAAGGTTTGTGGATCAGACAACAGTGACTCTCCAAAAAACAAAGCCCTGGTTCTTCCCTGCCCTCCCAATTTAAATGGTATGGGGAGAGGAACTGTGTTTGCTTATCTTGGCACAAAATGTGCATCACTAAGTAAGGCTAAAACTACTTAACAACCAAAGATTTGCTGAAGTACCACCGCTCTTAAAGTAGAACACCTGAGAACAGGCATTTTCCCAAAATAATGGAAAGCTACCTTTTTCTTGAGGGATGCAGAGCTACTGGAGACAGTTCAAAGGAAAACCGTAATCAAGGACCCAACAAAAAGTGCTGAGTGCTGTGTAATGTGAAGCTTACTGAGGCTCCACATATCCAGTTTATTGAGAGGCAACTACTCACTGAGTATAGATATTTATATACAGAAAAGAAATCCAATGATGGGAGAGATTTTTAGTTTCTCTGAGAAATATAAAATTATGATTTTGTATCTGCAAGTTGAAGGTAGACAAATCCAACCTTGAAATAAGATGCAGGTATGGTTAAATGCTGGACCAACCTAATATGAGAAGTAATGGCCTACCATGGTTTAAAGTCTCTAGAAAAAGGGTATACAACTTTCCAAAGGAAATGCTTAGTCTGAGTTTCAGAGCAGACTGTATAGAACATGTGAGGGGGAGAGGCATCTGGGACTTGGGAAGCCTCTGCTCATTCTTGTCCCTTGCGAGGGACAGTGCAAGTGCCATCACTGTTCCCAGCATTCTTCTCCAGCACTGGAACTCCAAAAGCCTTACTTTTTAGAACATGGACATTCCAGAAGCACAAACAACCAGAGACACTCAAGGTTCTTTCTTCACTTTCCTCTGAAACACATGATACTGGCCACAGCTAGAGAAAAGAGACTAAGCAAAGCAAGCTTTTCTTCTTCCTTTGATTGCCTTTTATTGCATACCTTCTTTACATATGTAGATTCTTATTGATTTTAGACTTGGAATGAGAAAAAAAATTCTCCAAGTCAGACTAGCTGGGATGTTTTTTCCCTTCCACTGCAATGCAGGATGTGAACTGTCTGCTAGGACTAGCTGAGCAAATTTTCCATGATCAACCTGCTGACATTGCAAGGGCCTTCAAAATATCTGGCAGCCTAATCCACCACCTGTTGTCTGAAAAACAAGGATGTGGAAGACAAAATTTTAGTAACCTTGATAACCAAACTGTCCAATTCTCCCTGAATCAAAAGACATAAGGCAGGATTACTGGGGTAGAATATAATGGCCTCTAACATGCAGGAAGTTACATCAGTAATTTGTCCTTTTTGGAACTGATGTGAGGAGTCTTCCCTCTACTTCCTGGTTGCAATTTCATAATTAAAGTTTATCTGTATTCTATTAAAAGAAAAAAAAACTCCACAACTCCATGCTATAGACAAAAGACAAAAAAACATTTTAAGAACATGATTGTTTTCAATAGACATACATAGTACCTAACTTAATTCACAGGATCAGGCATTAGCATCCAATCTCAATTTATGTATGTAATCTCAAATTTTGTTTAGTTCCTGGAATATAAATCCCAGGAACTGTTCTTGCTTCCATCAGAACTCTTCTCTATGAAATCTTAACTCCTTGGTATCAAAGTCCTAGGATGGTGCCATCACTCCATTCTGCAAGGTAATGGTTATGTGATATGCAGAAATGAAGAAGGCACAAATGGCACACAAAGATCTTTATGACATCAATGGATCCTTCACAGGAGAATGTATCTGAGACCTGATATATAAGTATGGACATGCATGAAAAAAGTACTAACAGAGTCCACATAAGGGAACATAAACATTCCTATTCGTAAGTTCATACTACTACTTCACAGTGTGCCTGCTTGTTCGACAGTTATACTGCCATAATTTTAGACTGCAAAACCTCTGCTCTAGGGTTTATAAAAGATCAGAGCACTTGTCACTCTCAGTGCAGGTAGAGTGAGATAGAGTGGTTGAGCAGTTCATTCTTCTTTCTAATTACACTCCATTAACCTTCCACATGAGAGCTCCCCTGTGCTTTCATACCAGCAGCACCAACTGGCGGTGTTTGATAAGGCTCGGCAGCGTTTGCAGGACCAGCACGTGTCACTGAAGGAACAGTTCAGCTCGGCAGCTCTCGCAGAAGCTGCGCTGGCGCTCTGTTACTGAGCTGCAGTCACATTCAGCTGAATTATGCACAGATGGACACCAGCCTCACCCTACCCGCTTCCCTCACAACTCTACTCCTTGAACTTCAGAGATACATGATCTATCAGAAAGCCAAATGCAGAGCTAGGGAATTATTCACAATGGGGAACCCAACAGTTATCACACTTTCACCTCACTGCAAAGACCTGCCAAGAGAAACGCATTTAGTGCATTAGAGCATGCAGGGCAATAGAAAAGGAGTTGTCGTTACATTATAATTAGATCACGTTGGTGTATGCAACCAGAGCACAGAGAAGGAAGATTACTTTTGATATTTAAATCTTTTTAAAATGCACTTTCAGTATCTGGGGTTGTTTGTTGTATGTTCTGAAGACCACACTGTTAACAAACAGCATTATATTTATCTCTAACATTCTCAATAGTGACCACATAAATGAACGGCTTTTCTAAAAAAGAGAGACTTCTTTGATTAATAATGTATTCTATGAGAGTTTTAAACTCAGTGCCAGGAAAGCTATTTTCCATGTGCATGAAGGTAGATTAGCATTTGTGTATACTGAGTAAGAGTGTCAGCACATGCTCACACAGATAAAAGGGAAACAAATTTGGAAGGAGGGATTGTAAACAATCTGGAACAGAATCCAAATTATTTTTAAAATAAATGAAACACTACAAAATCTGCACTTTTGAATGACATTTTATGCAATCCGTTGCATTTTTTAACTGTTTCAAATGACTTCACAACATAAAGTGGTATATGGAACGGGTCTATATAAATGAGTGATGGTGATACACTTCTTGCTATTACCTCCATTATCCTTTCCCATCCCTCTCCTGTTTTTTAGCATACTGTGATACTCGCATCTGCATCTCCATAAATAAATATAACTTCTATGGTAAGTTTCCCAACCTTCAACTAATATTTTGAAATGACTGCTGTTTTCTAAGACTTGGTAACTTTGAAGTGTCTGAAACAAAATCTGTTTGTGCTACAAGCCAAGCAATGAATCCAGCCCCATCCTTGTTCAGAATGGTTCAGGAATTTTATTTCAGAGTTCTGGTGAATGTTTTCAAAAATCACCTCCAGAACAAAAAGAACAGAGGTGGTCCTTCTCTTATAAGAGAAAGGTAAATACTGCTACTGAACCCACCTAAAGTAAACTGAAGAGACTTGGTTTACAAGGGTGATCATTAAAGACTTAGACAGACTGTTAGACCTTCTACATCTATAAAAGATTTTGGACCTCCTTTCTCAAATTTTCTTAAATTTAGCCTAAAGACGCCAACTCAGTCTTTAATGCAATTTAACTTGTGCCACCTAAGCCTGTAATATATGACAGAAATTCAGAATTCATGGATGTGACCAAACACAGTGAATCCAAAACTGTCAGGCTACTGAGGTTGCCTCAGGAAAGCTGAATAGGCAGAAGACGGTTAGTTCTTGCCTCTAAGTTCACACTTGCTCAAAGTGTGAACACAAGTACCTTTTCAACAACAATTTTTTTGAGGAATAATGAACTATCTTGTTTGGATACATTTGATATTAACAAAGTGCAATACTAATTTTGTCAAATATAATTTCTGTACTAAAGATGATATTCACTCTTAAACCTAATAAATTTGAAACAAACACAATTAGGACATTGAAGAAATTTATCTAAAGCAACCATATCTCCTGTTCTGTACAACTCTATCCATAGTGCTTCAATGCTATAATACAATGAAATTTTGTTTGAGCTAGGATTAAAATTTGTCAGACTAGGATAGCACTGAAGGAAAGCAGAATGACATTTCTGTGCCACACTTAGCTCTTACTTCTGTAAAAAAGAATTTCAAATTTATGTATACCTGAATCGTACCCAGTGCCTCTATAACTTGCACTCTCATCTTTTTTGAAGTATGTACTAGAATCATGACTTAAAGCTCCAAAATTCCTGGCTGTAAGTATCTAGGGTTGAAACTGCTTTCAGAATAAAGTATTGCAGAAGTGCTTCCATTTCCTTGAGCAGTCAGCCATCACTGCTAACCCCCTTTGGAATACTGTTTTCTGACAAGTGGGCTATGCTCACCTCTGAAGAATCCAACTTTGCAGCTGATGGAGACTTTTCTAACTAATCACCTGAGAAATGTACCTCTTTAGAACTTTCTGGTAATGTTTGTTATTTTCCCAACACCTCTTAGAAAATATTTCAGAAGGAACTATTTTGCTCTACACTGTCTTATTACTCTTTTTGTACAGAAGACCTCTCAAAAATAATCCAAGTACCTTCCTTTAATATTATGTCTGTGGAGAAGATTTCTTGAGCATTTGGGGGGCCTATGAGGGGGGTGAACAGATCTTTCAACCTAGCATGAAGAAGGGTAAGAAAGAAAAAATAAGTTCTTCTGTAATTCCTCTTCCTTCAATTCTCAACAATATATGTGGTTTTAGGGAAGACCAAGATTTCTTCTGTGCCACTTCAGGCCTATATTAGATTTAAAAGGCAAATTAGCTTTTTTAAAAAAAAAAAAAATTAAACAAAAACATTAAACATATTTTCATCACATAATGAAGTGCAAGTTCTTTTTCACACCATATGTTTGACTTGCTACTTACTGCAGAGAACATGCAACGTATAACCGGATGAACACATTTCATTCTACAAACTGGTCTGACGAGCTAAACCTGCACTAGGAGGTATCACACAGTCTTAATGAAACTCAGAAGTATCATTTTGTTGACATTCACTCAGCATTTCTTGCATGACAATTCAGTTGTGAATATGTTTGGAAGCGTTAGCTCAGAACCCTAAGAAACAGCATCATTGCTGTTTTTTCTAAGAATCAGCGTCATTGGGTCTCTCTCTTGTTTCTCTAAAGACACCTATCACACCTGTGTCTAATAGCTGTAAATCACAAAACAGTAGTTTTCCTCCCCATGGTTTCACACAGATGGATTTTTTTTAAAGGAATCACATGTCACACATGTTGAGAAGGACTGAAAGATTACAGAAACCTAGCAACTGAAGCACAGGTTGTTACAGCAAGCCATCTTGCTTTGTGTCCTCAGGTCTGGTAGCTTTACTTACTTACACTGGGATCTCAAGCTCTATTACTAACCCAGAAAACTACCTTAAAGCTGTGCTGTCTTTACAACAAGAGTTTAATTAAAGTTTTACACACGTAATGTGTACCCTTTTAAACCCCTGTCCATAAAAATAAGCCCCCACACAATCCTCTTTCTCAGACAACCTGATAAAATGAGGACCCAAAAGGTGCTTCACGACCAGGGAGAAGGTTCTGTGGGCTCTGAGGTTGAGGGGCTATTAGGTGAAAGAGACAACTGAGAAAACATTTTCCCTCACATTACCTCTGAATAAACCAAGTTGATGCTGAAATGCAGGGCTGTTTTGGGGAAACAAGCTTCAGGGTTTCTTTTTGTTTTCCAACAAACACAACAGGGCACATATTCAAGAAAATAGAGCATAATTATTTGTTTGTTTTGGTAAAACCATCCTCTATTGTACTTCATCTGGAGCTGAGACAGATGTAAGCAGAGGAAAGAGGCTTTTAAAAGATCTATCCTACACATGCACACTTTTATATCACTAAATACATGCAAGGGCATGTAAGTAAATAGTGACCTAACTTTACTTTGAAAAAAGAAACACTGTAACCAAAAGCTGAGAAAATATCAAACAATTTTAACAAAAATGTCAATGTGTAATAGGTGTTGCAGAAATTAAAAAAAAGAAACCAAAACAAAAAACTATCAAACAAAAAAACCCCAACTCAGCACAAAGATTTTAACATGGAAACAGAAGTACTTGACTTTGCACCGTATAGCCAATATTCATTATGAGCCCAGTAGGACTTTCATGGCAATTGTTTGGAGGATCATATAAATATGTTCGTGCTCAGCTGGTTAGAGCATGGTGCTAATAGTGCCAAGGTCATGGGTTCGATCCCCATATGGACCATTCACTTAGGAGATGCACTTCATGATCCTTCTGGGTCCCTTCCAACTCAGACTATTCTGTGATTCTATATCAAAACCACAGTAAATCCAAAACACCTCTGTCAGTTTGCATAGGAAGACAGTCAAGCTGTCACTGTTGAGGAGGCTCAGAAGAAAACAAAAGAACAACATAAAAAAAAAAGAAACCAGAAAACACAGAAAAGAGTAAGAAAAACAGGTTCGCACAAGCAAAGAGCGCTCACAGACAATGAAAAGCTGAATTGAAAAGTAGTGAAGTCAGACAAGCAAAAATTAGTCCTTTCTCACTGCCAGGGAGGGCTTGTAGAAGAGAGCATTACATTTTATCAGAATGACTTGGGAAAAAGGGCACACTTCAGTCACACAAGCCCCTTTTAAAGCCTCTTCTCACTGATACATCAGGCCTATGCCCAGAGGGAAGTCTGAGGTGACACTAGTAGTAGTGCAGGGAATACTTTGTGATTTTTTCCAGTATTAGAAATAACTCTTTCATTGAAGAAAAAAGTCCATATTTCATATATATTTCATTTCATTTCATATATACATATGCAAGAACTGAGCAGTAAACCATGCTTGATTTAACCCCACAGACCCACATTCTTAACTGTTTTTCCTATTTTGCTTCCCTGCTGATAGGCTGCATGATTAGCATACAATGCTCTGTAGGCCAAAAACCTAGTCTGCAAAGATCTTTTCAAATATTGAACATATACTAGTACTATGTAAATAGTAATAATAATTCAGTAGCCTTTTCCTACTCTGCATTTCGAATGTATTTATTGTGAGCTAGACAAATAAGGCAGGATGGTAGCATTCTGTCTCCACATTTCTCATCTTCCTCTTCCAATTTACCAGAGCAATGACGAAAGAGGGGGTTTTGCTCCAAGCCTTTGACTCTTGCAGCACAGATTCTCACACTGTGTAGCTCTCTGAACTGGAGGATCCATCTTTTGCACAGGGGCAGAAACTCATTTCCTTAATCAATTTAGAGAAGATCAGAAGCCTGCCCAGTGACTCACATTGCTGGAGAAACTGCACCAGCAGCAGAGGCTACAAAGGCAGCTGCTTTCAGGCCAGCAACAGCATGCTCAGCATGAACAGACTGTACTAAGATTTTTCTCCCACACACAAAACCAAACTGTTCCTGTGTCCCCTTTGTGCCGACGGAGCCTGTCTCTCAGTCGATGAGCAAGTCGCTATTTAGAAAATTATTCCGCAACCTATTTTGGAAATCCACAATCATGTACAATTGGCAGCACTGGCGAATATTCAGCGGTGATTTCAAAGGTTCTTTGTCCTGGGGAGGAGACGGGACCATTCACCAGCACACCCAGCAGAAGTGCTGAGTACACAGCTGGAGCCTACGTGGGGGAAGGGAAGCGGTGTGTGATTCTACAACTATATCTGTTAAATGCATACAGATTTGAAGAATGATCACTTGGCATTTCTACTATTTTGCAAGTGAAAACTTTCAACACATTTGCCAGAAGTATTTGGCCATTTTTTCTTGTAAGAGGATAGAAGATCATTGCAGAGAAACGTTAAGACACATGGACATGCTACATAATTGGTTCTTTTAGCCCCTCACAGCGCAAATGATTTGCAGTAACATGCTCCCATCTCCTTACTAGTTAACAGTGCAGTCTGAGACAAATACATCAAGAAAAGATAGAGGAAAAAGCTGAGGACAAGATTAACCACACAACATTTTCCATGATGCTCACATTTTTTTCTATTGCCCAGCTGCTAGATATTCAAGAGAAAACAGGGTGTACTATAACAACTGCTACAACAGGCCACAAGAGCATAAGTCCAGTAAGAACCCTTTCTGTTTTGCTTTTCACAGGGCTCTCACTTGTACTACAAAAAATGTCACTTTAATGCCCTGTTTGCATTCCATTTTCAACAACAATGAGGAGGATGGAGGTCTCCAGTTTCTATGACAACCCAGATGGGCCACAATACAAGATACTTACAAATGTTCAACTGCAGGGATGCCAGATCAAATTAAGCTAGAGTTTACATTACTTCACAGAAACTAAAATTAAAAAAAAAACCAAACAAAACATGAATGTCAAAGGAAGTATGACATTTCCTTGTACATTCCAAAAGATTTCTGAAAGTAGATGATAAAGAAAGGAAGGATTTTCCCTGTGAAAATAAAAAATATTGTCAACACAAGCAAATCGAAACCCTCATTTACATGAGTAAATGTTTTCATTAAAACTAGACTGCTGGAAAATTACCATTAGGCATTAAAAGCAAAAAACAGATCCCAAACCATGATTTTATCAATTTACTTAACTCATTATGAACTGGCAAATTTGTAATCCAGTGTTTTGTATGGTTTTTTTAATGCCATAACTTGTATTTTGTGTCATGATTCAGTTTTTTGTTGTTTACCTTGATCTGGTCTTTTGTGACATTTTGCAAAAGACGTTCAGATGTAGAAAATATCCCATATTTTACTTGAGGAAATTAAATTAGTAACAGTGAGTTGTTTTAGTTAACATTAACAAAACTATAAAAACATTTAATATGTGCTCTTAGTGATATAACTCATCTGTTGTTAAATATGTGAGGTGGTCTTACTTCTCAACGGCATTGATTAACTCAACGTCCTGGGAAGGCAACTGAAATAGGCCCATCAGTTTAGACAACAAAAGTAAAATGCCTTCTGAAGAAACACCTGTAAAAGTTTTTTGTAAGATTTCCAGACGTGACATATATAGATACTATTCCTGAAACAAACCAAGTTAAAGAATTTCTTAATAAATGTGTATTTTTAGGCACATTATTTTGAAAAAATCTTCTGCTACAATTTAAGGTGTTGTCTTTCTATTTAGCCACTGTGCTATTTCAAGTTACTCTCCATTCTTTCTTCCAACTTAATCACCAGGTAGTTAATAGCATTCATTCAATACATGATAGCAAGGAAGGCTCATATTACAACAGATAACCATAGACTTTTAGAGGCTTATGTTCTTTGGGGAGAGGAGAGGGAAGACAGAAAGGCTTGACAGCTGTGCCTAGTCAAAATAATCCAAAATTAGAGGGACTGTAACATTTAAAATTGGAACACAGAACCTTAAAATCTGGGTCTGTGCAGCTGTTGTAACACTTTATTTAAAAGTGCAGACACTCTCTCTTCATAAATCCTTCCCCTCTGCAGCACTGCTACCCAGTACTATTTACAGACGGACTCCAGTCTGGCTTGCAAGTGCCACCTCATTACTCAGGAGCGCCTGGCGCTGCCAGCTGAGAACAACCACCCCTCACATGGGTCGGCCAAGCTGCCTGCTGGTGCCTGCGCCTCTCCTCCTGTTCAATGCACAAGCCAGGATCCTGCGATCACAGAGCTAGAGAATGTGCCCAAGGTGGGCTCTGAGACACCCAGGTTAGCACCTGCCTGTCACCTGCTCCTCAGCAATCCTCTTGCTCTTTCACCCCAAACCCTCGCGTTCAAAGCTGTGTCCCCTGGAAGCATGAGAGCCTGACACTCCAAGGGCTCTCGCTGTTGCTGACAGGAGCACGCCTGGCACATGGCATGGCAGCCGGTGGCTGAAGGAAAGCTGCCTGCTCTGCTGTGTTCCCTGACTCGTGCAGTGGCAAGTGGAGCCAGGGAGAAACACTGCGGTGATGGTAACAGCACTTCAGGAAAGAGTGACTCAGGAGTGGTTCTGCAAGGAGCTCCAGCAGAATGACCAAAGTGCCTCAGTACTGCAGGGGGAAGAGCTGAGGGCTGAAACTACACATCTAGTATAAAAATTAAAATACCTGATAACATTGCACAGCTAGTGGGAATTAGCTGGAAGTGACAAATTAGGATGCAGAAATGTGACTAAGGACATGAAGGGGCTTGGTTAGCCTTAAACTTGGACTACACTGCCTAAACTTCAGATGTACAGCTGGGGCTGTGCTCCCACATCATATAACTGCTACCTGTGTTTCATATATAAAGAGAAAGACAAGGAACAGCATAATGAAGAAGAATTTGCAAAGCGGTAATGCTTACTAAAATTGTAACAGTCTAACAGGAAGAACAAAGTGGACTGGAAGTAAGTAGGAAGGAGCTGTAAGTTGCAAGTGTTGCAGCGAAAAAGCTGCTTGATGTCATACAGTTGAAGTTACTTTAATCACAATTTAGTGTAAGTATCAAGAGACTAGGACAAATAACCAGGCCAGTGGGTTCCTCTCACAAAGTCTACTGCCAATCACATACCAATGCACACATTTCAATGCATGAACTTCTACTCTGCAGTGATACTGCACAGATTAAAGTTGTGTTTGCAAGTTGCACAGCATCTGCTACTGCACTGGGTTATTCAACTATAAAGTTCACAGAAGCACAGCAGCATAACTGATTAGTAACCCCTATAAGGAATTTGTACCTAGGATGGTATTGAATTCTTCTAATACTGTAATTAAAAAATAAGTAAACTCTTGCACCATCAACAACACAAACATACTGAATAAGTAATGCTCGACATGTGCTCTGTCTTCACAAATTCCAGACAGTTTAGACTACTTTTCACACAGCTGAAATTAGAAAACCTGATCTGACTCCCTAGACGGAACATCTCTTCCTCAACTCCACAGATCCCTCTTTTACTGCCCCATTACTTATATGCATATACTGCTGTTTGATATTATAACTGAATCTGTCCACTACACTCATCCTCCACTTTGTTGACAGCAGCAATCACTTACAGATGTGTATCCTGTTGCTAGCACAGGCAATATAATGCTGCACCTCTGCCCTTGCTGACATTCACTTTGTTTCACAAATACCACCCACGTCTTCCTCTCCGACTGACAGTTTTCAATTAAAACTGAGTGACTATTGTCAATGTGTTCATAGCTTGAAATGGGTTTTTTCCACTTTGCAACTATAAAAGGCTGGTGTTCTTGATTGTAATTTCTTAGAATCAAAGATAATACCATTTCCTTTGCCACAGTGACTAGATGCACAGGCAATCTCCCATGGTCCATACACATCTTGCTTGGCTGGTTACGAGCATAATAGAGAAACTAAGGTGTTATCTCATAGAGCATCTTAGGAAATCCCCTTAAAACAGTTCTGCCATATGATCCAGTTAAATATTTTAAACTTTGAATACTGTTTTGACTGACTTAAGGTTAATACCAAAGCATTTTCAAATAATTCTTACAGACTAGCTCCAGCATCAAAGGAACCCTAACACTGAGTTTTGCTGAACTTAACTTTTTGCAGGGGGCCAAGATACTATTGGTAAATCTGCATTAAAATTTCTATACAGTATTGCATTGTAACACATTGAGTTTCGGCCAGAAATTACACACTTAGGGGGGAAGGGGAAATAAAAAAAGTAATTAATCTCTCCCAGATTATTAGTGTACACAAGACTAGAAAATTACCAAGGATCTCTAGACTTCCAGCTTTTCCAATGTCTTGACTCTATGACTGTACTGCAATACCACCACCTGCACAAGCAACTAAAGCAGTGCAGTTTTTAGCAGTTGGTAAATGACAATTTTAGAACTGAACCAGTAATATTAGTCTTGAAGATGCATAAGCAATGAAGTAAATAAGGTGACCTCCATTAAATTCACATCTAATAAAAACAGATGACATACATCAAAGTTTGGTGAACAGAATAGGATGAAGCCAATGAAAAGCAGGTAACTTACCTGCTTCTAACAGGCTTTTTACAGATTAAAAACTGGAATATATTAACATTTATAACCCCCAAAATAGTTAAAAGTAAGTTTTTCCATGCCAAAACATTTAAGTGATTGCATCTGTAAAACACGTTCTTCTGGAACTGTTCTCTTTCTGAGGTTTCATATATATGCTCATGTTTTCACTTACTTGAAGTCTCAGCAATATTGATATCAAATTGGTATTCTTGTTTTCAGTTATGCAAAGTCTTAACAACACCGAGTGAATAAGTATTGTTGTAAGATAACTGTATACTTTTGCTGCTGTATTTTCTTCAAAAGTCAATCAGAGTACCAAACACTTCTGCCTATTGTTTTCCACTTTTGTAGGTTTTTTTTCCAAATCTACTAAATTATAGAATGTATGTGCACACTGAAAAAACCTATGTTCTCCAAAACCTTCCTCTACAAATGTTTCTGTATTAATTTTCAATTAATTAGGGTCAGAATGATATTCAGAGTAAGAAATCTGAATACTAGAATTCTGGCAGTAAAAAAGAAGTATTGAAAATAAACTCATGCTGTTCAAACTAGTGGCTGCTCCATGCATCCCGAAGAATTTGCACTCCAGGATGTTTGCACTGTAAGACTAAAAATTTACTTTAACAGAACACAGAAGTTAGTAGCAGAAACTGTGACATCCTCAAGAACTGGTCTTCAAAGAAATGACTATTTAATGCACATGAGTACGTCCTTCACATTAACCCCATCCCTCCCTCAAAAAACCAAACCAAAACAAAAAAGTGCAAAGTTTTGCATTTTTCAAAATGAGCTGAAACTGCTGCAGAAAAAAACCTCGAAAACCTCACAAACTGAACTTAGAGGGAATTAAAAATAGTGGATACTGAAAAAAACCAAACCAAACTAAACCAACCCAAAAATAAACAAGAGGCATCTCTTCTACTTCACTTTTCCTCGTGGCCAAACGACCACAACGGCTAACAAATCATGTAGCTGTTAATTCTGTTTTATAGAACTTTCTTCTTCTCGGAAGACACTGAGAAAATTCCAGTTTCAACAGAGTCTCGACCTTCACTTTGTAAAACGCTAACAAACCAGAGAAAGCAGAAGCTTACGAGCAGCTCCATACGTTATGACAAAGTCGTAGGCTCCAGGCGGGTCCCCGCTGTCCCTCGGGTGTCCGCAGCGCCGTGGCCGCGGGAACGCTGTCCCGCCCGGGCGGGAGGCTCGGCGGGGCCGCAGCCGGGCGGGCACGGCCGCCATCTAGCGGGGACCGCCTGCCCTCCCTCCCGCGGCTCTCAGCAGGCTCCAGCGGAGACCAACGTTTGCGGCAACAGAAAAAGCACACCGCCAGGGCTGAACTTAAATTCCTACGAGGTTTTTCCGACCTCAAATCCCACCTAAAACTGTCTGCAGTGAAACTGAAGCACTACTGTTACGCTGTGAGGTTTTCATTCACGCTCATCTCCTAACAAAACTGTTCTAGATTTAACTCCACAGTCAGCACTAAACTTCTCTTGTGTGACATTATTTACTCCTAATGCACATTATGGCATTTGCATAGGCTCTAACAGAAGACCGAACAAGACTTTAGAGACTTCCATTGCCAATCCCATTCCAGCTGCTATGCACTGCTCCAGTGGTTCATGGCAGCTGGAAAAAGCCAGCGGGAAGAGCAGTCCAGGCACCCCACCGAGACATGGGCCCCTTCCTAGATGTGGCACAGTTGGCACATGAGCTTGGGCACTGCTCACTGCCAGGCACAACCAAAGCTGAACTTTACATCCACTCTCAAACTTATTCATCCTCATGGCAAATGGAGGTTCAGCCAAACAGGTGTTCAGCAAAAGACTTTCAGGCTCCTCCAGTTTAGAGTAAAGGCTGGTCCAGTTTCATCTGTCCTCAAATGAGAACATAACCAAAACAAACACGCACACACATATATAGGAAATGTGAATAAATTAATATTACAAGAAGTCTGTTTCCGCATTTCTGTGAGTTATGGCAAAGTATGATTTACAAAATCACAGAATATTCTGAGTCGGAAGGGACCCACAAGGATCATTGAGTCCAATTCTTAAGGGAATGGCCTGTACGAGGACCAAACCCACAATCCTGGCATTACTGGCATCCTGCTCTGACCTGCATTACATATGAAGATGGATGCCTGATGTATGCTGAGATGCCTGAAAACAAATACTAATTTCCACGTGTTCCTAACAGCAATCTGGCCAAATCCCGGCCACATCCATGCACACAAAAGGTTTCACACCCAGGAGCAGCAGACACCTCTACTGCTGGCTTGACAGCCATGACTCTAAAAAGCACCACTCAGATACGTGTGCCAGTGCCAGTTGTCCCTCCAGAATCACACATTTTAATGTTTCAGATCTTGAGTCAGGAAGTCCCCTCAACATGCAAAGCCACAAAGCAGAGGCTGAGTAAAAGGGTATTCTACAAAATACACGGCCTTAAGGAACATGGTGGTGAACTCTAAGGCAAGGAACACTCACTCGCTGCAATTCATGTTTCTGTTCAGTTCTAACGTTTTATTATTGAACCTGGACACAAACCATTCAACCTGTAAGGGTGACATATTATTTCTTTTGCCCTATAAATGAATTAACATAGATTGCACAAGGGTATTTCTTCAATATCAGACATGAAACACAGTCTCAATACAAAAGAAAAAAGACTCACCCAGTCAGCATTTAAGTTGACAGGTCAAATCCATATATTTGACTGTCCTGCATAAAACCACAGCTCTAATCTGGTGCTTCTACTCAAAATCCAATGCACATTCAAACATTACTTTAAAAATAGCTGTACTTTTGGCAAACACACCAACAAATTGCTTTTGTTACTTCTCCCACTATTCCATTAACTCCATCAAGACAAAGCCATGCTGAGAGCTCATGAAAGGCCCTTGTTTCAAACCTTCCTGTAATCCACTTGCATGAGGACAGAAAGTATCATATTTATTATGGTAGCCAGTAGCAAAATCTGTTGTTGGTTGATGGGTTTTTTTCTTAGTGTTCTTTCATAAATAACTGTCAGATTTAATACACATGAATATTTTCTAAAAAAAAATCATCATTGACAAAAATACCATAACTGAAATTACATGGACATACAACAGAGGACAGGTGTTGGAAATTTCACTCGCTTCTCATGTATTTTGATGATGTCCCACACACCGTATGTCGCTGTGTATGAAGGCTGAGATGCCGCCCTCCTCTGTCCCAGCAGCTCTGTGGGAGTAGGAGCCCAAGGGGCTGACGGGTCAGCAGAAACGCCAGCATTACAAAGAACGAGAATTGATTTTTCTTAGGTCCACAGTTCTGAGATTAATCTGCTGCTCCCAAACTTTATAAATAAAACAGTTCAATGTATCCAGGCACTTAGAAAAAACTCCTCCTTTTCTCTCTCCTGACATTTTTGCACTGTTTCCAGGGGAAAAAACACAACTGTCAGTACAATTGTTTCATATATTAGAGACTTTAATCCTAACTAGGTCTTCTTGCTGTTTATGTTACTAAGCAAAAATAAGCCTTTAAAAGTTGGAAGAGCTGAGTTAAACTGATATTGGTGAATGCAAAGAAGATTGAAAACATGAACCTTTTATCCTCCAATTTAGGTTTGAACATGTAAGGAGGAATATGCTACAAAAATTCAAGATAAAATTAGAATCACGTGAAAAGGAAGTTTAAATACGGAAAGTGCAAGGATGAACTTAGCTAAAAATAACAATGTAGTAATTAAAAAAAACCGTATTAGAACGCAGAGAATCAAACAGAAATGTAACCATTTTTTTGTTTCATCTTGACAAGAACATCTCTATACTTAAAAGAGAAGCACCTTTTTTAAAAAGCGTGGAAACAGAAAGAACAAAGGTTTTAAAAATGAGAAAGCCAGATGTTGAACACAGCACTCTACTAAATTGTTTTCCGGGATACCGTTGGAAATCACTGATTGAAGAGCCTTATTCCAACAATCTTGTTTCAGGAAGCTACTGTTTTTGTTCCAGTACATTACTGACTTTCTGAGGTATTATTAATAATTAAACTTTTATTTTAAAATTACTCATTAATATTAACTTTGTCGAAAGTATTCCTGGAACCTAATACTTTTAAGGAAAATAAAACAGTAAAAATACACTAACCACAACAGTTAAATAAAATAATGCATTTAATTTGAGAAAGAATCTACTTCTTGTAAATTCACTTTCCACAATTCATACTTGGCTATACAGCAATAAAGCTGTACAAAAGATGTTTTTAGCCTTCACTCTTTACACCTATGAGAAATGGAAAAGCAATGATGAATTTACCAACCTGATCTCCTTCTCTGCTTTTGCTTCCTCTAGACTAATAGAGAGATTAAGAAAGCAAAAACTGCAGGTGAAACCACTGTATATAAGCCTCAAACCTAAAAGGCTAGCTAAGCCATTTGTCACCACTTGCATGTGAAATGTGAGGAATAACCATTACTGAACTGGATCCAGTTCCTGGAGCTACTGAGTTTCAAGTTCCTCCATTCTTACTTTTCTAAACTTTTTTCCTATTGCCTAGTGCAGCAGAGCTCCACATTGTGGAACCAAATGCCTCATCCTGACTATGTACACACAGACTCAGATGACCATGCTGGGGCAACCTCCATATACTACACTTAGGGAGAGCTAACACAAAAGATGTATTTACAGCACCTGGAGCTCCATCAGTCCAAATCTGCCTGAAGGAAATCCTGAAGAGAAAGAATGCCTGAAATGACATCTTTTCTGCACGCTTGGGCATCTACGCACATTACTCCCAAAATGCTTGGCTGCACGTGTCCTTGTGGTTGGAGAACTTGCCCAAAAAACGACAGACGACATTAATTTCCTCTTTCAGCATAAGATAATACAAAAGTACTCTTTTCTCCAAGAGCCTTCTAAGCCAAGAAAACTTCTTATCTCCTCTTCTCTGCCTCAATGTAGAAAAGAACCCAAGATTTTACACGGAGAGAGTGAGAAGGGAAGAGGAAGTATAAAGCAGAGGATTTCTCCTGAGAGAGAATCCCGATTCCAGCACTAGCATCTGTTTATTTTAACTTTGTGTTTAAAATCACCAGATACCATACATATGAAGGATTCGCATAGTTTGGCTTATTGGGACCACCCCCTTCCACTCCACTGCACATGAACCACAAAATTCCATCTTCTACATTCATTCAGTCACTGCCACATTTCCTCCTTGGAGTGAACAAAGCTCTGCAAGACATCCTGGAGGCATATTGCTACCCAGATTCTACTGAGAATCACATGCAAAGGCTTCTGCCAGATTTCAATTTAGTGGGAGGACTGTCTTAAACCTCTACCTGGAAAAGCTACATGTTACCTACAGGTTCTATCTGCTTCACTTGAAGAATCAATTAAGTCAATATTATTCCTCAGTCTTGTTTGGATTCCTTTATTAACTGATGTATTAAATAGTTCTGGTATTTTTGTTTTACTTTCTTCTTCAACTGCATACAAAGCAATGAAAAACTGCATACTAAATGTGCTGAAGAGAACTCTTAGAAATTCTCTAACATCACAACTCAGAAATTCCGGTCTGCAAAACTCTACCAACTATAAGCAGAAAACAACTGTGTTGCAACATGCAAAGCATTAAATTGTTTAAAGCTGTTCAAATAAGTCTCAGAGCCTTTTTCCTTAAAAGCATTTTCTACCCTCAGCTGCCTCAGAAAAAAATTAAAATGAGGTTGTTATTTGTGGATAACTACACCTTAAGACTACAAATATTTTTCCTTGTTTCTTATAGAGAGGAAAAAAATGCTACAAAAGATGACAGCTTCCAGCAAATAAGCACTGTCAGATGAGTCCAATGGGCTTTCTCATTTGCATGTTGCCTATAACAGAGTTACTGAGAACTCTCACGCAACACACGCCACTAACTGCTGTTTCCCCCCTCCAAAAACCTTCTTTCCAAAGCAGAAACCCAAAGTATAAGCAGTAGTTTTAAAGAAAAGTTGCTAGAAAATTATGAGGCCTGTCTGTATGTGGTGGATGACCAGCAGGCCATGACAATTCCTTCTGCTATTCAGGCTCAGGAGCAGCAGCTGCTGTCCCTTCTCAGGCTGTACAAAACTTCTTCTGAAATCTCTATCATATCCATTAATACTTTTTTTAAACCTCTTCTAAAATACCTTGTCAAGTTCATTTTCATATTGAACTCCAGTATGAAGTCCATACAGCACATGCATAATCCACTTAAATCAGCTACAGAACTCCCAAACCAGCATGCGGACTAGGAAAAATTTAAATGTTGCCTTTTGATAATTTATAGTACATTTATCGCACATTTTGGATTCTGAAACATACTGCACTAACACAGTTGCAGCAGAAATGACTGTAGTTCCTCAAACAATGCTAATGAATGTTTGTGTGTACTTATGCAGATGCTCTGTGTAACTCCAGGTAGACAATGTGAAGGCAGTAAGAACAGTAACTGAATGCATGACAGCGGGATAAAGTAACACCTTCCTTTTCTTCATCTCTAATAACCTGCAGGTGTCCAAGCCTGCTTCTCATGGAGATGACAAATTACAATAACATAGCTCAGCGCAAGGCACTGACAAAAGTTACAAGACTTGTCAGAACAACTGCAAAACTAACACTATCACATATATCTGTAGCTAAAGCACATCTTCACCATGACAGGATCCCAGTTAAAGCTACAAAAGAACAGGGAGACTAAGCAATAATTCAAAATTAAACTTCCAGAAATATACAGAGGCCAGTATTACCTATTTGAAAGTCAGCTCCTAAGGGAAATAATGATGTTTTGAAAGCCTAGGCCTATCAGTGAATATCAACATTTTCTGAAGTTTGAAATATTGTTGTTGATACACCAACACAATATAATTTTTTTAAATACCTGGTTTTGAAGCTCTCCACATGGTATCAGCTATGTCCTTGATGATTAAAAATTATTATGGTTCCTTTGTGTGCACATTATGACAGACATATTGCATTGTCTGAGGGCCAGCAATTTTTCATTTTAAATAGTTGGGTTTTGCTTTAACTTCTTGAATATACAGAGAAAAGCCACTTCACATGTTTTTTAAAGCCTTCTAATGCATTTCTGGACTGTCAGCATTCTCATTTGCCACTAGAAGCTCTTTCTGATGAGCTCAGGACTTCGGCTTCAAATCAAGTTACATCAGAATGACATCAGCTGAATATTAATCAGGGTAGATGCACAAACAGGTGTGACAAAACCATCCTGTGATTAAATGTGAAATTCTAATTTGTATCAACCCCCCCAAAGACTATCCATTTAAGTCCATCCAATAAAAAAGACAGAACTTATTGAACATCTTGAAATGACAGAAGTTTTCACTAAAGAAGTCATGCACTGTAAAATCATCCTCTTGAAAAATCAAACAGCAAAATGCAAACTATGAGGTTAGCATAATTCCATTATGGAGAATTACACATTCACTTCTGGGTGCTGATGGCAAGGCTGTGGTTACATACTGCTATTATACACTGCTCCATTGCTGAAAAGTTCAGCCTGGTTGCTACCCATTTCTTCAGCTCTGCTGTTTCAGCTGTGGCTGGAATAAAACACACACGAGACACAGGGAAGGCAAGAAGGTAATCTTACCAGCCAACAGAATAGTAACAAGGTACAGCAACCTACAATTGGAGCAAAAGCACAATATTGTTGACCTTTGCTTTTAACATACCCCCCTCCCCAGGTATGCAGATAAAGAAGTGAACATTCAGTGACATGGGATGGATAAAGTAGCGACACTATGAAAAAAACAGATCATGTGGGCAAAGAGAGACTTGGACAATGCTGACCCTCCGTGACTCCCAGACACAAAGATTTGTACGTATTACTAAACTATCAGATGAGTTAAAATCTAAGGAGACATTTTATTCATTAAGGCACACAGAAAAGTTCGTGAACTTTGATTTTCATTTTTTTCTTTGAACAGAAATATCTTCATTTAAACAGCTGAGTTTTAAATTTTTCTGAGTTTGTATTTCTTTTTAAGTTTGTAGAAAAAAAGCTGGTTCTCACTGGCTGTGAATCTATAAAACAATGCAACAAACAGTCCCTAAAATGTTTACCTACTTTTCTTCTAACTCAGATCAATATCATTTTAAAGTAAGAATAAAGCTAAACATATTTCTTCAAATCATGCACATATAGACTACTATGTTCAAAAATTATTATTTCATGTTACTAGACCTTATTGTTTTAATCTCTGACTATAATTTGTGGCAAGAAGAATATTAATATTGTACCATAACACTATACGTTTTAAAGAAGATCAGTATAAATATATTGAATGTGTTGTGTATTTGAGGGGAATAGAAGTTTATCAAGGATTGATTTGCATTTAAAACAGATGTATCAAACAGAGAACGACCATCTGATAAGACAAAATTGAACTGTTTTTAGTAAACATGTCCTTCAAGATTTTCTTCAGCTGCTTTTTACTTATAGATTAAGATAGAGAACAGTTTCTTTATCGTTTTTCAGCTCTTTATGAAGCAATTATAAACCAAAATCAACTGAATACACAGAAATGTGGAAATATGCTTTTTACCTGCAGAAGGGACTACTATTGTCATAATTCAATATAACACATACACACAATTTCAGCAGTGTGCCAAGTGATTTCCATGAGGTGGTTCATTTGAGTTCTTTGGGATGTCAGAAACAACCTTGTACTGTTTAATATTATCTTTATTTAAATTAGATTTATTCAAATTGAAGCAGGGCATGACATTGATTTGCAGCAATTTTAAGTAGGTGCATTTTAAAATAAAAAGAGATATTTAAATGAACAATCTTTTTTTCTTGGCTTTTTTTTTTTAATTATCAACTGCTAACTACACATCATCGAGCACTACACATTTATTTATAGGATGAACCAGGCAAATACCTAATAAAGCACAGTAATAATAATACTGCTGGTAATACTCAGGCCTTTATATAATGTTTACAAGCATAGTTAATCTTCACAATAACCTTGTAATGTTGGTAGGGAGTAAAGTATTCATTATTCTTTAACTTCACATATGGGAAAACTGAAACAGAGAGATTCATTTAGAAACAAAAATCAAGTATAGGTCCCCCAAATGCAAAGTCAAGGCCTAAGCAGAAAAAGACTGTTTTAAAGGCACTAAAATCAATAAAAGCAGATGGGGCTCTGAGCCTGTGAAAACAAGTTTTCTCCAGGAGCATGACTTTAGACATTTGGCATGGTGGACTAACATTTTTATTAAATTATAATATTATATTATTATTACTATTATATTTTAAAATTTTATTACACTGTTTTCTGCAATTAATGAAATTAGTGCCCAGTTCTGTAGTATGGTTGGCCAGGTGCTGTTACAGTCTCTAGGCTGTTATCTTACCTACATTTTTCTAGTAATTAATTACAACTAGGTATGTGTGTTATTTCTTCAGATATAGGAACACAGAGAGGCCTTTATTTAATACTATGAAGAATAAAGAATTGTACAGTGTGTCAATGCCACTTTTGTCAGAATTACAGCAACCAAAGCACCAGCCTGGGACCATTTTTGCTTTGGTTTTAACATGAAGCAGGACAAAGCTGGCTGCAGACTTACACAGGGATGACACCTTCCTGCATGGATTTCTACGATACAGAAGTAGAAAGACTACCATTGCCTCCTTTGGCTATTCTGATTATTCACCACAGGAAAATGGTATATCGTATGCCATATTAGCTCAAGGTAAATAACTTCCTAGCAGGACATTGGTGCTCTTAATTTGTCTTCATTTCCCTTTAGGGCACAGTATTTTCTTCTAATAACCAGTGAACAAACTTTTTCTCAGCTGCCATCTTACAGACCCGTTTTGATTTTCTGGAACAAAACCTGACCTTGCTTTGGGTCAGCACTTTAACTGCAACTTTGGTTTAATTCATCCCCTACAAACACAAAGTTTGTTAAAATAGTTACAGAAGAAATACTTTTTAGCACGTGCTCAGGAAGGAGCGGTGAAAGGAAATATATTCCAACATGCAGCTGACTTCTGTGAGCATGCGGAAATGAAAATTACATGTACTTGCCCAGAGCTGGTCTGGTCTTTGTTTCTGGGCTGGAAGAGATTCCTGCCAGGGACATTAAAATCCAACGAGGAAAGACGGTGCAGTAGCAGAAAGACGACACAAGGTGGTGGTCACTGAAGCACAGAGGAGAGGAACGGGAGAAGAAAGCCTGACTGGGGAACGCCATGAAATGGGGATGTTGGCTCTAACCGTGGTATCTGTCTATCGGCCAGGGGATGCTCTAATGGAAAGCACTTCCTTTGAATCTAAGCCAAAAACTTAAAAGCATCGGCACAGCTGCCTGCATTGTGTTACTTTAGGTTTCAAAAGGGGAGGAAAAAATCCAGAACTACCCCCTGGCTCAGTTCACAAGCTCCACCAGTTTCTCTGGATGTGCCTGGAAACCCCTACAAACACACAAATGTCTGTGAATACCGTCCAGAGAAGATTGCTTTGGAAAAGGGCATGTGTTGTACACCTGGAATTCCAAACACTAACTGCCAGCTTAAAACTTCAGAAAAATTATGTGGGTCAAAATGCCTTAAAATAAAAGCAAGGGAACTAAAACACCAAGATTTACCAAAAAGCCTTTTACCAAATAAAAAAAGGCTCATAGAAACCAGAAAATACGCAAAGAACCCATGCAGAATAGGAAGGAAAAATGTTAAAAAAAAATAACCTATTTCATTACTCATGTGATTGAAGAGGTTATTAGAGGCAAACAAGTAACCTTCAAAAGGGAAAACTCACCCCTTGCAAACCGTAGGAGGAAGCGTCAGTTATGACAGGTGAAGTGAAAGATGGAAATAAGGAGACACGAGAGGAAATGTGAACAGCAAATAGCAGAGCTACACCAGCAATACCAAGGCATTCCTTGGGAAATGCATCAAAGTAGGAAACCACCAGCCTGATGGCTGCTGAGGAATGGCTAAGGTAAAAAATTTGCAGAGAAAACAAAATTATGTCTTTCTAACAGGTCTTCTTCACAGAAGATGAATATATGCCTTTAACTTTATTTCTCATATATCTTGGTATGATAAGGGAGATGCCAAAGACATGATGTTAGAATCAAGATGATAAAATTATAGAAGAAATAGGCACTGAGAATATATATAAAATACCGTGAAAGTAGGAAGAGATTTAATATGAAGACATGAGAAAGTGACAGAAACTGGCATTTTATATACACCATCATATTAAAATGTAAACACTATAACTATCTTAACAGATGCAAAAAGAAATCCCAGAAATTACAGATTAAGCAACTTTTCTTCAGTGTAAGTCATTTTGCTTAGCACAGACAAGCCAGTCAGCAATGACATAGCAAAAGCTATCAATAAATACATCTGACATTGAAAAACTGGAATGTTTCTTTGGGAATCTCAGTTTTTACACAATGTGAGAAATTATTTTTTTAAAAAGCAAAGATGTAATACACAAATGATACGGCATTATATGACTTAGCAGTAGGCCTAGGATCCTGAGTATGTATTCTCCTAATTCTGATCTCAGAAACAACCAAAGTCTAATTAATTCAGTAATAGACAACACAAATAAATAAGATCCAGAAAGATTTTCATATGAATTAGACTTACATAATTTATTCAGATGAAGTTGAGTGAATAAATGCTACAGAAAAAGTCCTCTTAGGCCTTTTAAAAACTGAACAGCAAAGTAATGTTGAAAAAATTGTAAGTAAACAACTTTTATTGGAAATAAACTAATCTTGTTCAATAACCTTTAGAACTCAAAGCCACAAGGAAGGTAGTGTGGTGAAGATCTTCCATCCATTTATTTAGGTATGGACATCATTATGTAAAGAAAAGACTCCTTCTACCCTTTTATTTCTCATTTGTCCCCAAAAGACAGAAAACCTAATTTTTCTCAAGGGTTAAGGTACCAAATCAATTACAATTTCATAGCACATTTTGAAAGCAGGAAAACTAATTACATTATCTCTATATATAAAATCATTTTACCTGTCTCTATGTCAGGAATACTCCAAACAGCAGATCAGGACAAGATGCAATGCAACACTCCAAACTGCTTAGTTGTGTATCAGCCTGGTTAGAATAATCTTACCATGAAACAATTCCAAATGTAAAAAATCACGGTTCTTTTAAGATTTCTGAAGCTTGCCAGAGTTTCAGAGTAAAGGAGCTGGGGCTGCTGCCTAGGTGAGAGGCTGGAGAGGAATGACCTTTACATGAAATCAAACCAGTTGGTAAAACTTCTGCATATGAGTGGTGAAACAAGTTACTTTAGGCTCCATGCCTTTGTGTGTTATGCAGACACCTAGGCAGAAATCACCTCTAAGTGAAATGAATGCCTGCTTTTATAATTCCCCCATGTGGCTTATAAGTGGAATTGCCCTAGTGCTTAAAAAATTTTAAGGCATTACCACTGCATGTGTTTAAAATGTCAATTAGAAATAAGGAAAAAAGCAAAACATGAAACAGGCTGGGAACTGTTAACAGACCCCTTTTCATATGCAGCCAAGAGTTATGTGATGCTCAATGTCACCTAACGTGATCATTTCAGATGGCGTTCAGGACATGTAAACAACCCCTACTACCCCAACAGGTTTGATTCATGCAAAAATTCAGTAACAAACTGGTAAAGAGAGCTTCTTTATATGAAAGTACTACACCATTCAAAATTATTTAAAACACTGAAAATTCAGTTTGGTCCATTTATTTAATTTCTTTAGAATGTGAAAAATATGCATTGCTTTAAAACCAAAATGCTTAATGTATATATACAACCAATCAGCACTGGTCTGTGATGTGCTACAGCCCAGCACAGCACTCCAGCTACCAGCCCGCCCGATTATAAATAGGCTGCCAATCCGGGTAGCATCGGCAGCAGCAGCTGTCTCTCATCATTCTGCTTTCTCCCTCCATTTCTATTAGATTTCTAACACAATGTAGTGATTTTTGCACATTTTCTCCACACTCAGCAATAGGTGTGACAAGCACAAATACATTTGTTTTTAAGATTATTCACAACGAACACAATTCTCCACTAACCTGTTACTGTTTACCTGATTTGTATATATGTGTACACACTAACTGGGCCTGCACATTTGCATTGCTTGCTATAAATTAAATGTTTAATATTATAATTCAGCTGTCTGAAACAACTGAACTGCCTATGCTACTAGACACAGGTAAATAATATATACACATCTGAACACTGAAACCTGCAGCAACAATCACAAAATGGTCCAGTCTGTGCCTGTATCATGCAAGCAACACAAACTATCCAATTCAGTGAGGTACTTCTTCAAATACCAATATAATGAAAAGCAAGCTTGGAATTGTGCCAGCTCATTTTTAAACTACATATGAAATAAAAATCAAAATGATAATCAAAACCAACTTATTTCTGTTATGCACAGAAATTCCATTAAAATACTATATAATAATTACCATTCAGGAGTGATTATATAAAGGGTGGCTCTCAGGGTACAAATCCTAATACAAAAACTATAAAAAGTGATCCCTGGTTTTACGTTTCCTTGCATTAAGTCTTTACACTGTTCCCACTTGAACACTTACTTTCTGTCCTTAGAAGTATTTTCTCTTGACTACAGAAAAATTACTTTGTCAGACAAGTATTAGTTTTATCTCATCCTGTTGACAAAACTGTATGTTCAGATACCACTATAGAGACTATTTTCTTATAAATGGTATTTTTAAGACAGGGTACACAAGTGAAAGTTTTCTTGAAGGGCTGTTAGTGATTATAATGCTCCAAGTAATTGGGGATACAGTCACAATTCTTCTACACACTCCTTGGCCAAAAAGTTCAAAATCCAGTTGGTTTAGTGGCTATTTCCAGTAAAGGCACATGATTTCATTTCAATACACACATGTGTTATTAGACAGTCTGTATTTCGGAATTTTCAATGCGATCAATTAAAGACTACATTTCCTACAGCACACTTCCTCTAAAATACTGAAATCAACACGTACAATGCACCTACTGGTGTTTAAAGTTCAAGAAAGCTGGAAGCAGATGCTCTCAGCAAAAGACATCAACCTTCAGAACAAAGACATTGATCAGGGTTAATCTTAGGTCTTCCTTCTTTTAGAGCAACACCAGATAGAGTTGTTTGCTGCAGACTTTTTCAGGCACAACTCTACAACTAGAGACAAAATAGTGTTGTACCAATAAAAAGAAACAAAAAACCCCCCAAGACCCAACTACCTGCACTCTTACGTCAATCTCTACAAGATCATGCTGACCTAAAATTTTCAGTAGCTGCCAAAATTTTACCATGACTGCAGTATCAATATAGGTGACACAGACAAGCAAAGAAATAATGAGCAGAACTTTTCACTTGTTCTTCAAGTTTTGTCAGTATTAAAAAGTATCGATTCCTATTCCTGCCCACGCCCTTACTGATACTACACAGAAACTCATTACTAATCTTTGCCAGCATAATGCAAGTCCTGAGGTTATACCTGTTTAAAGCCATTGTACAGCACTGGTACACAACACACTGGTTGGTTACTTTCCAGCAGCTTGGGCTCCAGCAGATACCATCTCATAATCCCCATTTCTACTTCTATGGTCTACTCTTCTGCAAATGAAAACTTGAAGCCACTTAGTCCCAAGTTTTGTCACTATCAGCTTTTAAGACATTTGAAGTATCTGATTAGCTGAGGTCCTGCAAGATGTAACTGCTACTGGTACTGTCTTAAATTATTCTAGACATTTTTGCAGAGGGGTATCTGTCTAGGAACTTAAAGGGAGCTGGTAATATGAGCAGCATACAGTTTATAGATATGGCAACAGAAGTTACAGAAGGAGGAATAATAAACAGGAAAGATCTTGTTTTGTTTTAATAAAATCCGGCTCAGCTCCATAAAAGTGGCTGAGAAGTGTGCTGTTAAATGGGACTTGAAGGTGGCCAATCTAAGCACTTCCACAGATGAGTCCTGGGAGGTCACAGGATGCATAGATGGTAACATGGAAGATGACATGGAAGCAACTGCCTAAGAAGTGACAGATGGATGTGTGGGAACATTAAAGAAGTGGAGCGAGTGGGGGAGAGACAGGAAACTCATTGAGGAACATAAGTAAGGAAGGGCAGAATTATATAGAACTTTGAAAGTACTGAAAAGAGCTCAAATCTGATGCAAATATGGGTGGTGAACAGTAGGGGGAATACAAAAATAAGAGTGACAATTAAATCAGCAAGCAGGAAGCATTATTTTAACAGCTACATGTTAGGAAGTGAAAAAAGTCTCTATTCCTTCTGTCATAATAGACATGTCTAGAACAGAGCTGAAGATAGTGCACTGGTTAAGACAAGGCATGAAATAAGGCTTGCTCATAGGGATTTATAAAAAAAAAAAAGCATGTCTTAAGATGCTAAGAAAGCAAGCACCAGTTTTATACCTGACCTAGATGACTACAACCAATGGAATGAACCTGCTAAAAAAAAAAAAATCTAAAAATTGTACACCTGGATAACACAGAAACTGAAGACTGTATTGTCTGTAGCAGAAAAAGAAAACTAAGAATAAGAGAGAGAAAGAGGACAAGAGATGAAACTTTGACCCCACTGAAATAAATATGAAAATGTACATCAGCTGCACTGCTATCTGGATTTTTAAAAATGAGATAATTCTGGACATTTTTCAGCTGATGACATGGTATCTAACAAACACTGTATGAATGACTGCCTAATACTGGAAAACAGGACTGAAGATATCAGGGAGAAGCAGAATAAAATATAGTTTGTTAACATATTCATATTAGTAAGATCTCATTAAATAACTGGGGGAGAGTCAAGAGGTTATAAAAGGAGCTAATTTTTTTTTCTTTGTATCATCTGAATACCAAATCTCAGATATTTTTCACTATTCACATTCTAATTTGAAAAAGAACTGCTCGGTTTAATTAACTCATTTTAGCAATGTTTCAAAACAAACAGACCTGTATTTATACCAGTGCAATAAATGACTGAACTCTGAAAAATTTTGCAAAATGTTTGCTCCACATTTTTTTCCAAAGATCTCTAGAGCCTGGCTATAGTTTTATACTCCATTACACCTGCTGCAATCTTTAGAAAATAATTTCGAAGTTAAATAAAGAAAATTTTTCCACAATGGTCCAAATGACTACAAAACCTGTTTTCCATTTGCACGAGGTACTTGAAAGTCTGCACCTTCATGGAAGTCAGCAAGCCCTGACTTGGGAGATTTATTCCATGGTTCCTCTCAAATATGAAAAGGACAAACAAAGGCTAACTGAAAATAAAACATATTTGAGAAAAAACTAAGGCCTACAAAAAGCAAGATTAACAATTTGTTCCACAATTTTAAAAAAACCCAAACCTCTATTAAAAGCAGTTTTGTTTAGGCAGCAGTTTCTGTGTTTGCAACACAAATATCAAAATCAATAAAGCTGATCAGAAACTAAATTTTTTTTACACAACTATGATGCAACAGAAAAGTTGTCAAAAATCTTAGCAAATAACGTTATTTCATTAATTGCCTCGTTTAAGTACTCTTAGAGATGTTGCTAATGGTGTGTTTCCAGGATTTTTCTTTTACTTTCCCTTTTACACATGGACTAAATACCTCAGCTACACACTTGTTTTTCATTCCCAATATTCTAAGACAATTTTTCACCAATTCAGTGGGTGTTCACTACAAGGTGGAAGTTCAAGAACTGGCTCTAACTAACATCTTTCCAAAAGTGTCTGAGTCTCATTTTTGGATAGGTGAAAATTGACAGCAGGACCAGTAAAACTGCTTAAGAACACACCCACTTCCACTATAGATCTGCATTTTTACATTAATGAAAGACATACACTACAATTCATGCCTTTCATGATCATCAACAATAATAATTTTTAAATTTTTAAATAAAGTTCTGTGTTTGGTGTAATGATTAAAAGCATTTTGAACACTGTCACCTTTTTCCTATTGGGTATCTTTAAGAGTTAACTATCAATATTGTTCAGAATGACTGCAGGGAATGCTGCCCTAAAGGCTGCTTAGCACAGGCTGTCCATAGTTGGAGCATGTTTCTGGGTTCTCCTCTGGACTGCTTCCATTTCAAACTCTATAGCTTCATTTTCTCTGACAAAAGAGGTAAATTTTTTGTTTAAAACATGAAAGGCACCTTAGAGTTCAATTATTTTATTTCTTAGTGATATTCAGAAAATACAAGTTTTCCATAGGATGCTTGATCCTGTACCAATTCAAGTGAATGTAAAATGCATTTACTGATGAGAATAAAATCTGAGGAGGTGCTGGAATATGCTACATATTGTACCAAATTAATTAGCAATACCCAAAGATAAACCCCGTAATACGTTAACTGTTTAATGCAAATATTCTGGTCCTTTTGGCAAATCAGACTTTTTGTAAGTTATAAAAGTTAAATAAAAATTTTGTAAACTTTTATTGTTAAATACTGCTGAATCCATCCACACAGAATTTATTCAATAAAATTGATGAATTTCTGTTTCATATCAAGACAAATTCAAACAAACTTTTAAAGTTACTGTTCAATAACTTTGATCTCTTTTTAAAATTTTATTACTTTGCTCAACGTGCTTTAAAAAGCAGGAAAATATTTATTGAGACTTTTATTTTTGATCCAGGATTTATCCTCGTAAATTGAAATTGACTACTGTTTATAACAACAACAACAAAAAAATAATAGCCTGTCCTGTCAAATTAGCTAAGTAGTACAGAAAGGTATCCTTAGAATTGATCAGAAGTGAATGTTCAATAATCACCAATGACAAGCGGGCAAGAGAGAGAGAGCATAAAACAACTGTGCTTGTGGCATCTAATTCCCCTGCAAATGTTGTGACATATGTATAGTGTATTTAGCACTCCCATCATATGCATCAACATGTAAACAGGTCAGGCTTTCAATTCAAAAAAATTTTGAGTATCATTTTCTGTGCCATTTTTATTCTGATGTACATGAGTGGTCTCAAGTACACTGAAATTTCCTGAAGAAGCAGTGTAAATTGATGTGCAAGTTAGCCATTCCAAGCACTGCACCTATTAACCTACTACTTTTCTAAATTTAGTTCACAAAAAATAAATCTGTCAATAGAACAGAGGATAATTCTGTTCTAGAACCACACCTGTTCACAATCTGATGTCACTGTAAATACCAACTTACTACACTGATGTTGAGATACGATACAGGACTGAACTGGCACTCAACATCCAACCTGTTCCTTCCCTCCACTGACAGGGCAGCTACTTGCAACAGAAATACCTTGGCTACTTTAAGGCAGAGCCCTACCTGCAGAGCTGCCACTCACTCATTCTTTTTCTCTCCTTCCAACACAAAGCAAACAACTAAAATCCATTGTCTTCTAAGAGCTTCTCCCAGAACAAAGGAAAGCCATCATTAAAGAGAAACAGACAAACCAAAAACAAAGAACCCGTGGAGGACATGAAAATCCCAATTTTTTTCCTGAAGAAACTCAAAACTTTCTAAACAAGATTAAGTAAGTATGTCAGAGTGAAGATCACCAGCAGTAGATCAGACTCTATTTTCTTCCCTTCCACACTTCATTTTATAGCAAAATGAAGCATGAAAGTATGTTCCATTTTCACATGTGAAAACTACTGAACATTAAGACCTTGTCCTAAATAGGTGTTTATATTTGTAGGCTCATCTACACAGATGGTTCTCCACCTACACACATCTAGACGGTGTCCAGACACTACGGCATTATACCAAACCAATGGGATTATAACAGAATTTGCCCTTCCTTGTGTATGAGCAACCAAAGTAGCTTATAATAGTATTTTGTCCCTGTTGTGTATGAGACAATTTAATACTTCAAAGGACCACACAAACACTAACAAATTTATCTGGAAAGTCTTTTCTAAGTTAGTCTACAGAAGTAAATTCTACAAAGTAGGAATTTTACATTCTACAACTCCACATGTTGGAACATTTTTTGTGCTTTCATTTCATGCACTAGGGAATAAAATCTTCATTTTATTTGACTTCCAGCATAATTACTTCTAAATGAATTAAAGTAAGAAAACAGGAGAACAAGGCAAACTAAGCCTATACCACAATTCCCATTTGCAGCCTTCTTCATATGGCTGTGAATGAGCTCTCACCATGTGTGGATATGTCAAGGTACCTAAGTTTCAAGAGAATACATCTACAGACAAACACTGCCACACAATTCCCCAGGTCTGATATAGTATTAAATACACACAATAATAAGTGCCAAAAGATTCCTTTCTAAAGAAAACTACCCACTTTCAAAAATCAGCAGTTTTTTGTTCCAGGTGGAATACGAATATTTATACCTAAAAGTGATGATACCAGAAGCAAACATTCCAAACAGGATTACTAATGTGAACATTTCACTTCAGCATCCTGAAGGACATTCCTGTAATAATTTTCCTAGCCCTCAGAACTATAAATTGCAGATTAGGTGGCTACGTATGAGGAAAACAATGAAAAATTAATCTCTCTTAGAACCATAAAATGTGCATTTAATGATTTATATCAGGCCATTTAATAATTGAATTTGCAGTAAATCAAGGGAACTGGGCAAGTTTGGGTAGTTGCTAACAGCTTTAAACATGTTTCCATCTTTGCCATACATTAACCAAGCTTTCTCACTGGACACTGATGTTCAGGCCAGCATAAACTTACCACTGTGGCACTGACCCATTTCAAACCTGAGATCAGTTTCTCAAGGATAGATTGATTCTGACAACTTTTAATGCAGAATACTTGAAGAAAAGAAGCCAAGAAACATTACATCCTACCCAAATCACCACCAAAAAAAATTACATCAAGACATTATTTCTATCTAGATTATGCCTTCTTTAAATTCAGCAGAAAGTAAAACTAGTTTGCTAGTCTTTGTTTGGCCTTCTTCGAACTATCATCCTGTTGCAAGATGCTTCAACCAAGTTTCAATTCCCCCAGTTTAATACTAATGCATGCTTGTTTGCAAAGTATGTGCTGTTAAAATGTTGCTTCTTATAATGTTTAAATGTACAATTAGATTAGAATTGTTTTTAACTCCTTTTGTTGGGAGAGGAGCAGGGGTCCTGCAGAAGCTCTCTCTTTCTTCCTTTCCTTAAATTCACTATTTAAGTAATGCACTTGCACAAACATTACTACCTAGTGAAAAACCTTTTTTTGACTTGCATGCATTTTCCTTTGGAAGACCAGAATATATCTGAAAGTTTTTCCACATACAATTTTCCATATATAAAGGATTTTAAAAAAATACAATCTTTAAAAAGACATGATTTTAAAAATTAGAAGACATACCATTTATACATAACTGTATGTATAGCTATATGGACAGCAGTGTGTTTCCATGTGCATGCCCATGTGTGCAGTATCAGATTGTTTATATTTAATAGTAATGTAGCTCTTTGCATACTCTAGGTAGTTTGTAAACAGAAATTAATGTATCTTCAGCTACTTAGTCACTTGATGAAATACTCTGAGCCATGTTTAATTGATCAGGGATCTGGCACAGAGAAGCAAAAGCCTTTTGTAAGTACATCCAGTGAATGACAGGAAAGTAGGAATTAGAATTCAGAGCAGTTCCTAACTTCCAGACTGATTTTTTTTTTTACCTACTCACTGAACAGAACGTGCTGCAAATGTGTTCTGTGAAGAGGGAATATGGTGAAGTAGTAAGGGGAAAATACAGATGGTAAATGTCTTTTTTCCTCCTCGTTTTTGTTTTAAACTTCATGAGAATGACCAAAACTGTAGTTCCCCCTTCCTCCCTTCCTTTCATGAGTATCCTCTCAGTTCCCTCCTCCTTCCAAGTAACTGAAAATCATCCTCTGAGCAGCTGGGATGCTTTAGGGTGAACAACACAGATCACCATAAGTGTAATTAAATTTTAAACCAGCCTTTTAGGGGACACTAGTTAAACAGAAAACCCTTTGTATTTTTATCACTTCAACAGCATCAGAAATCAAACTTTCAAATTTGATTATCCCTGGTCTAAAGGTTTTCCACATTAAAGAGCATCCATGTGCCCTTTCTGCACAGCCATAATGTGCCAACATGGCCTTTTTCACAGCATGTGGGGAAATACCTCCTGCCTCTTTTTACTGCAAGTCTTTGGACTTCTTCTCAGTCAACTGTGCAAAACGTGGAAGCATTCGCAGATGGGATGAAGACGCATGTAAGTTACAGGAAAACAGTGCGGATCTTATGTTATTTATTGTGCATCCTTAAATACAGACTGACATCTGCCAGCTCACAGTTAAGCAAAATTCACATTTGAATCCACATTTCCAATAAGCAACCTAGTCAAGAATTAAATTATGTCACATAACATGTATATGTATGGAAGGTAATAGGACTCAGAATAAACGTTTATATGCAAGGGCAAACCCTGTTAAAGCAGGACAGTCCCCATAACCAATGTCACACACAGGAACCACAACAATCAGCAGTCACAGCTAGCCCAGCAGGAATGTGCAGGTAGTGCCACTATCAACACAGTAGAGACCAAAAGGAAAGGTTTGGTGGAAATTTGAAACGAGGCTAAAACTCACACTTCAAGCTGGACATAAGAAGGGCTTTAATTTCCACACCACCACATCCCTGAAGGTGAGATAAGCACTTCGCATATTAATGCTGGAGTTTGCTAGTATGACTGGCATGCAGATTCAAGCTGATGTGAGTAGGGATACTCTTGCTATATCCCAATTACTGTCTTCTCACAGGTAACAAATTACATACTATTTGCTGACAGGATTTCAGGCCCTAGCACAGCTTGCTTTCTTGTTTTATACAGTAAGTGGTCCTTTGCAGTTTTAAAACTTGCCTACCCTTCCAGATACACAATGGAAAGAAACTACAAAAAAACCATTAAAAATCTATTACAATACAATGACTACAATGTTATTCAAAAGTGGTCGCTTGAAAAGATGAGTCAAAAAAAATACTGTCCAGTACATAATGGAGACTGCTGCAGCAGCTAAGGTGAGTTTCAAAGCATGCCAAATTCAGTGAAAGTTGGGTGTGTGCATTTGTATAGAAAGGATTGTGAAAACTCCTGAGAACTAACTGGGTTAATTCTGTGTTAAAATACACACCAAAAGAATGATTTTATTTCTTTCACTGAACTTCATTAAACACAAGCAGTATTGCTACTGTTTTCACTGATTTCTTAGAGTTTGCATCTTGTCTTCTCCTAGGACGGCATGCATCTCTATTTTAAGAGCACAAGTCAGTCCTTTAACAGTTACTTGTATGAGATTATGTAGTTAGTAGAGAGTTTTCAAATGCTTGAAATACTGAAGAACATTTCTAGGTTATTGAAGTTTTCATCTATTATTGTTTGTTCCTAAAGTAACGGCTTAAAAACCGACTAGTTATTACATACAATGGTAAGCTGTGCCTTTCTGTAGTTACCTATTTTACCCGAAATCTCCCATTGCTGCAAGCTTTACTAGCATTCAGCATGACGGATTATGAAGCCACATGCTACCCCATCATCTTTCACTGCGCTTCTTGGAGGCTCTCTTTCCCTCTGTATAGCCTGCACAAGACTCTGTGTTCTGCAGTAAATTCACACACCTCACTGAACAGCAAGAGCACATATCTAGGCCCACAGCAGGGGGGTTAATTAACTGTGTAAGGGACAGAGCTGGCTCTAGAATTATCTTTTACACGTATACAGAGAATAAACTGAGCTGACACGGGAAAATGCAGTAAGCTTTGCACTCCTCACGTTCTCATAAAATGACATTAATTTAAAAAAATAAATACAAGTTCAGCAGCAGCTCTAGACTATACTTGAGTAAGAAAGATCCCATCTGAAACACTGACAATGGAACACTCCGTTTAAAACTCTTTTCAGATTGGAATAAGACCTTGCAGATGGACAAATGAAAACATTTATCTCTTTGTCATAGTGCCTATTAAGATCTACTGCATTTAATAAAGGTTGGATGCATAGGAGAGAGGCATTGGTTGCTTACTTTCACATTAAGTTAGCAGACAATACAGTAACAAAAAATATTTGCATACAGCACCCCTCCTTTTGGTGTTAGTGCCAGCAGAGCTGCAGCAATGTTAATGCCCTGCAAAAGTTTTAGAAAAAGCCACCACTGTTTTCAAAACATCTTCCTAAAACACTGCAATGGAGAGGGTTTTCCATCGCAGGAAAATAAATTGTCAAATATACAAGTGAACATATTAAGACTGATGGCACATGCACTGAGTTCAGACAGGGATACTAAGTAATACAAATGGGAAAACAACTTATACTTCCATTCAAATAATGCAGGCCCAGTCAATCAATCCTTTTGGGAGAGTGGTATCACTCTGTATTCATGAAGTACATATGTGCTTTGAGCAGGAGGTTGTACTAGATGACCTCTGTAGCTCCCTTTGCACCTACATATTTCAACTCACCCCATCAAAACACCAATTTTGGTATCAGCCCGGAATGAACATTACAAAAATAAAACTTGCATTATACACTCTTGAGTATACCCCAAGCCCGACCTTCTCCATCTCTTCCACTTTCCTGTCTCATAACAATCTTATTTCTTACCACTGAGGCATAACTCACTTCCAAGAAGCATCCTACAGGAGTTTGTGTCTCCAGAGTCAAACTATGTGCTCTATTAACAGTGCACTTTGAGGAGGGCGAAATAGAACAAATGCAAACCAGTGTCAAAGGATGTAACAAAGCCTACCCCCACAGAGTGAGAGTCTCTGAGATTATCTAGTTTGTGATATCTAGACTGTTTGACAATGCAAAGAGAATTTTCTTCAAATTTCTTTCTAATTGTAGTGGTTGTGGTAGCTTGGTAGGGTAGGAAGGAAATTTTTGACTATTTTTAAGCACCATTATGTTAGTCTTTGTCATTTACAATTCTTTTCTTGTGGACCTGGGTGCTGGTTTGTCCAGGAACAACTCGACTGCACCAGCACACAGCATGTTAAAGTTTCACAGATGTCCTTCCTTCTTACCCACACCCTGCTACCATTTAAAGTAGTTATGACATGAAATTTGCAGGGGGCAGAAAAGCAGAAAACTCAGAAGCTGTCCTGCTTGGAAAAAGCAGAAGACCTCTTCTAAGTGCTTGCCCCAAAAGGTAATTTTTAATTAAATCAGAATACTCATATTCTCATGCTTTAGCATTATTTTTTTTTGAGCATTTCTTTTTAATGATCAAGTGATAAATGTCCTAAGAATAACTGCAACATATTAATCTAAAAATGATGCCCTACAATGTTGAACTGAAGTAACCATCTAGAAGTCTTGACTCTGAAAGTGATTTTAGTACGTCATACTTCTAGCTTTCTGTTAGACTCAGCTACACTTTGAAACATGAGTGCAGGAAAGCTGTCTTCCTCAGTAGCTCGATCACTACTTAAATTTAAAGTCTAAAAAAAACCACCAAAGCCATCTCCCCTATGCTGGTTTGACCTTGGCTGGACACCAAGCGCCCACCAAAGCTGCTCTATCACTCCCCTTCTCAACTGGACAGGGGAGAGAGAAAATATAAACGAAGTTTCATGGGTCAAGATAAGGACAGGGAGAGATCACTTACCAAGTACTGTCACGGGTAAAATTGACTCAACTTAAAGAAATTAAATTTAATTTACTACCAATGAAATCAGAGAAGGATAATGAAAAGCAAAACCAAATATTAAAAACACTGTCCCCCCACCTCTTCCTTCCCAGATTTAATTTTATTCCTGATTATCTATCTCCTCCCTTGAGAAGCAGGGATATGGGAATGGGGGTTATGGTCAGTTCCTCACACATAGATTTTGCTGCTGTTTCCTCCTCAGGGGAAGATTCCTTCCCCTGCTCCAGTCCTGCTCCTATGGGATCCCCTCCATAGGAGACAGTTTCACAAACTTCTCCAATGTAAGTCCTTCCTACAGTGCATCAGAAACTGCTCAGAGTAGGTCCCTTCCATGGGGTGCAGTCCTTCAGGAATGCACTGCTCCAGCATAGCTTCCCCATGGGGTCACAAGTCCTGACAGCAAATCTGCTCCAGCATGGGCTCCTCAGGTACACAGGTCCTGCCTGTGTACAGGGCTTCTCCAGGGTCCAGCAAGGGCTTCTCACAGGGTAACAGCCTTCTTTTGGCCTCCACTTGCTCTGATGTGGGCTTCCCCACAGGCTGCAGGTGCATCTCTGCTCCACTGGACACCTCCACGGGCCGCAGAGGCACAGCCTGACTCACCATGGTCTGCACCACAGACTGCAAGGGGATGTTTGCTCCAGCACCTGGAGCATCTTTTGCCCCTCCTTCTTCACTGACTTTAGAGTCTGCAGAGCTATTTCTCTCACACATTCTTACTCCTCCCTCCTCTAGCTTCAATCTTCTGCACAACAACTTTATTTTTTTTCCTTCTGAAATGTGTTAACCCAGAAGCACTACCACCATCACTGATGGACTCAGCTTCAGCCAATGGCAGGTCCATCTTGGAGCCGACTGGAATTGTTTTGTTGGACATAGGGGAAGCTTCCAGCAGATGCTCAGAGAAACCACCTCTGTAAGCCTCCCTGCTATCAAAACCTTGCCAAGCAAAACCAATACAACCTAGATCTTCCAAACAAATAGTTTTACTATTATTTAAGCTGAATGAACTCTGAAGAAATTAGAAGGAAAAAAACCACCTTGTTTCTATTCCAATTCATGCATAAAAAACAACTCAACAAATTTTAACCAAGCTCCAAGTACAGGACAAATTCTCACTGGAGCTATGGCTGTGTAAGACCACTGAAAACAACAGCAACTGATGAAAAAACTCACATCCTCCTAGGTGGAATTTACCAGCTTCCTCCTTTTCTATAAGTGGGAAGCAGGAGTGAGGATAGTCACAGTGGACTATCATTTAAGTCTGATTTTCTGTTGTCCATAAATTGTTTTATTCAACAATTGCCAGAGATTAAGCAATAAGCAAGGACTTTGACTGCATAAGATTTCAGATACCTCATTGCTTCCTGCTTGGACCTACTATACGTGATCTATATTGAAACCCTCAAGATTTGCCACATAAGCTCTCAAGCAGAAATTAAAAGTTCTGTCTCCAACTAATTCGGTTTGAAATTTGCTTAACAAAATTCATAATGCTGTAAGAAATCAGGTTGCTCTCTGCTGTCAGCTTCCAAAAAGTCTTCTCAGCTATTCTTCCTATATACAACTCAAGTCACAGGAATTCAGTTCTTCAAAGAACACTCAAGAACTATTTTGGATTTCTTTTTATGCTTTATCTTCATATTTGTAGTGTTAGGTAATACTGAAAATAGTATCAGTTGTGACAAACAAATGCAAAGCTTCAACAGAAATTTTCCATGTGCATGTGTAACAATCTCCATCCTCTGTACTTCAGTCCCAGCCATTTGGGTGCACTGCCATTGTTGTGCCTGCTTCTTGCATAGGGCTACTGTGTGGATCAGCTACTGCAGTGGGAAAAGCAAGAGTGACACAGCCTACCTTCCTTTCTGCCACTTAGGAGCTGCAGGTACATTTATTGGATCTGAATCTCTGGAAAAGGGAGACTACCAAGCCACAGATTGGGTTCAAAGCTGGGTACACAACTGTTTGGTCCAGGATAAATACGGACAGTTGTCAAATGAAAACTGTTTCACCCTTCCTCTGTTTCAGTCCTTCCTTTCTGCCACTTCCCTTATGCCAAAAGCTGCATTCATTCAACTGCACATAAGCCAAGAGAGAAAAATGGATCATGCTCAAAAAATGGCACATCTCAGAGTTAGTCTTCAGTCAGACAACTTTTTGACTCCAGTCACTGCACGGCAACATGAGCACTAGTTCTGGCACAAGAGAGGGGCAGAAGTCAGCAGCTAGACCAGGGAGAATGACAGGTCACAGCTTTCACAGCAGCTAATTTGAAGCATAATCAAAGTGGCCATATAATCACAGCCTACAAAATTACAAGGTATGGGATAGTAACTCAGTTTCATGTCTGAAATACGGTGAATTTGATGCCTTGGAAGCACAGTGCTGAAACCAGAGGAAGACAACATAAAGAAGTGCAATCTGACTTTCCTCATTTCTGCACAGTGCTTCAGTAACTCCATATAATGACACTACAAAGTGTTATCATCAGCCCAACCACAGGATGTTCTTAAATAGATAGTTCTCAGCAACCTGCTTACAGTCTTTCAAGGACCACTAGGAAAAGACAAAGAAAATAGCAATTTTTAAAAAGCAGGTTTGGGAGGTATTTTCTGTGTAAGTCAAGCATGTATTTAAAAAAGCAGGTACTTCTCTAGTCTGATTTACCCAAGGCCTGGTACAAAAACTAAAAGTCCAAAAGCTTATTAAAGAAACATTTATGTTCTATAATGGGCAACACAGAGAATAACTCTTTCTATACCTTATATGCCACACATCGATTAAATGATTTATGGAAATGCACTCAGCCCACAAAATAAAAGATTTCAAAACAGTCTGCATTTTTTAGGGCAGGTAAGGTAACAGAATGCACTGTGGAAAAAATACATTTAAGGATACTTTCTTATTACTTTGTTTTCTATAGAACTTAATTGGACTCCTTACCAAAGCAGTTTAAATACAAACATTAAATTACCTGAAGCCTTATAACAAGTGATTTTTATTTCTTATGATACTGCATTTGCTACCCACGTCCTCACCCCAGCACACTGAAAGCACAGGCCTACTTTGGGGCCATTTCCCAGTTGTAAAACCACCACCACAGCATACATCAGTGCAAATATGATATGCACAAGCTGCATCATCCTTTCAGGTGATACATCCCTCCCTCTCTCCAAAGTTTCTCCTCTTTGCTGACTTCCAGAAATAGTAAGTGGGCTGCAAAAAGGGCTTCATCTCCAGTGAATAGGAAAAGTCCAAGCAGGAATGAGGTAAGCACGTGGCACAGTTGGACAGCTTCCCTTAAAAGCAGGTATGAAAGCAGAAATGGACACTGGGAAACACCGAGCAAATAGAGACTATATGGGCAAACAGAATGGCAACTGTTCTGAAGAGCTGAGAGTGCATTTGGATAAAACTGCTCTCATAATCCGAACCCAAGCACCAGAGGCAAAACTTTCTCTTTTGGCATCAATAAGCACCTTATTGTCATGACTTCTTCAATCATGGAGAGGAAGCTACAGTCGGAGATACAAACATTGCCCACCAAACACCAGTAAGGCACACAAAGACCATGTGAGAAAAGGCCAAGCTCCTACAAAACCTTCAAATCAAAGTACACATACTCCAATACCCAAACCCATTGATAAGAAAAAAGACCCAGTAATGACACCAAGCTTAGTGCAAACTTTCTCCTCAGAGAAGGAGTCTCTCCTCAGGGTCTCTGCAGTCCTGACTTCCTAACTTGGTTCAGACACACTCCTGCCCCTGTTCTGGTCCAAGCCAATTGGATTCATCTTTCAGCCTGACATAGCAGTATTGCTACCACGTCTTAGTGTAGAGTTTACCAAGTGAGTCCAAGATTATTACAGCACCCAGGATTTCTGCATGGCCTAGGAATGTGATGCTGTTATTAGATACTCTTAGCAGAAAATTTAACTTTATAGAAATTCATACAATTAATTTTCAAAATATTAGGTGGGGAGGGAGGGGGCAAGGGATCTGTTTTCTGAGATTTACTGGCTATCCCAACCAGTTCAAGAGAGCACAGACACTCTATCCTGTGGGTTGTGAGTATAATTGTAATAAAAACCACCAAACAAACAAGAAAATACCACTGCCACATGCCTCAAAGTGGGGTAAATTTTTAATCAACAATCCATTTCTCTCCTCATACAGAAGTTTATGAGACACTGTGTAACCAATAAATCAAACCTTGCCTTTTCAAGGAGGGGACTTAAACTAAAAAGATCATAGAATATTTAATATGGGTTCATACATGTAACTAAACACAGAAAAACCTCTAGGATCATAAGCTCTAAGATGAACTTTTTGTCTCAGCATTTTCTAGTCCTAATCAGCATATTGCAAGAGCTGATCATTAATATTTTAAAGGCAAATAAAGGATGTAATGAAATTTTGGAGACATCTAACCCACTAAAATATTTTTGAAAGCTAAGGCTCAAAATGACTGTATGTGTGTCAGTTAAGTGGGTCTCCTGCTAACTCAGGAGAGGTCAGAAGGGAAGCTAACTATCTGCTAAATGCCATAATACACATGGTGTTTAAAACACACTTTCCTGAGTAGAGACATTTAAAAGCTAGCAAAACAGACACCATTCAAGAAAATTAAGTGAACTATGAAGGTGAAAGAGATACTATAACCTGCAAAGCTTCAAACGATCAGTGATTTTCATTTAAGCAACTTTTGAATAACTTGGAACCCACAAAGATTATTCTCAGAAGTACATCAAGTTTAGCTCCACATAGCTAAAACCATATGGTGTAAAACCCGTAATGAAATGATGGAATAAAGTGCTTACATCACTTCATACAGCAAAAAGAGGCAAGCAGGATAAAGAAAAAGGAAAGGGCAACACCTGTTTATTTACCCTTTGCTTTCTAAAAAGTGCTACGTAGATTATTTCATATGCACCGTGCAGTAGCACCAGTGCTTTGAGAGCACACCTCACTATTGTAGGGGATGTATAAGCTTATTAAATACTAACTCTTGTTCTAAAGAAATTTAGTTTAAAAATGCCATTTTTATTCAAAACTAAAAGACATAATAAAAGAAATGCAGAATTTCAAGTTGGAAACTTTGTTCTTGAGCATGAGGACAGGAAATGTCTCTTGTTATTCAAATACAAACCCCAGCACAGCACACATGGACTTAAACCTACCACTGCCATGTTGCAGTCCAAGGTGATGTTACCATAAACGGGTACACTATATTAATGTCCATATAGTGCCACACCGCTGCTGCTGCAGGGTTGTCCTACGTAACACTTTGATTATTGCCTGCATTCTTAAAAGAAAAATGAAGGTTTAGAGATGCAGAACCTGACACATTTTTATACTACCACAATGCACCTTCCTACTGCAAACAATAAAAGCAATGCATCTGGCATTTACTACAAAGACACAACAAAACCATCAGCTGTGTTTTCACCTGGTTTATCCAGAAAAATGTATTGTAGAGCATCAGTAAGGTACACCCAGGTAGTACAGCTGTTTCTATAAATGTTTGGCTATTTATTTCCACTCTTCTAAGTACTCTGGTTTTATGACTAATATTACATTTAGCAATTTTTGGTGACCACAAAGACAAATCCTGTTTGCAGATCCATCCAGCTGGCAAGCTAGTTTGCCCAACAGACCATTTTGCTTGTCTGCTGTTGGTGAGACTGCTTGACTTCTTGCAGCACCCAGAGACGTTTGCATTCTAAGCATCAGTTTCTGTGGGTTCTTGAAGTTCTCTCTATAGCTCTCAATGTAAGTGGGATTTAAAGGCCTTCAGATTGTTAGTCTAAGAAGAATAGATGAAAAGCTAAAAATTAAAAATGGCTTCATATCCATGCTTACTGAATTCTAGCCATAGGATTTATTAGATTTTTAAAAACTGAATTGACACTCACTGAGGGCCTGACCCAATGCTCCTGTTAGCAGGAGATGCACATAGCTCTAAACAAAAGGTTGTAAAGAATATTCAAGAATGCAAATTGATCTGCAAATTCATAGTAACTCCTACATTTCATAACTAAAAACCCTCTCCAAGAGATCTTTTCACTAACAGATCAAAACTGAATTTGTAGTATCTGCATTTCTCATTTAACTAAATTGTATTTTGCCAAAAATTTAGACCTTTGCAGAAATTTCACTCTTGATTCTTGAAACTGTCAGAAAAAAGCTATGCAACTACTTGAATGCATTTAAAAGTAATTTGAGAGAAATTACTAAGTCTCTCCTCAGTTCTCCCTAACTGCTATAAATTCCAAATCTATTTTGTGATAGTCATGTCTAAGTGAATATTTAAAGGAAATTAAGATACCCTAAGTTTCCAAGTTTCAAACACAGACCAGTACCTTTAGGCCACACAAATTTTAATTGCCCAGCAGACAAATGTTAGGAGCATAGTGTACCAGGATGCTGTAAGCTGCTTTCCCCAAATTATTTACCTGGAGAATGGGATACGTCTGTTTCTTGAGATATATAACAAAATTTAGAATGAGTTGGAGAACCCAAGAACCTAATTTTGTCCAAGTTGATTGCTGAAGCATTTATTACTAGCCCAAAGGTGTGTGTGGAGCTTTTGATGCTAGAAAGCTGCTGACAATCATGCACTTCCACACCACTCTGGGCTGGCCACAACTCTAAAGAACCAACTGCTGCTCTGAAAAACTGCCATACTAGACTGAAAATGAAGCAATTTATAAAGGGAGTGAATGGATATGGAGCAAGACTCCACAGGCTTAAATACTGCCAAGTATTCAAATTTTCAGAAGTCTAAAATAAAAGGACAGTCACTCGCTGTTCTGCAGAACATCAGGCAGCTCTAAAGCATATATCTCAAAAATTCACATCATGTATTATAGTTCCAATGTATTTTTTTTGTTTTTAAAGGAAAAATAAGATAAACAAGTTCTGCCTTCTATAAACAGTACAAACAATCACTGAGGTTCTTCTTATTGGTAGGAAAAAACCGGCTCGTTTCTCCTTGCTACACAGGGCAGTCTGGATTCAACTCTTTAACACACGAATGGCCATTTACTATTGACACATTGCCAACATTTTACTGAGGAAACCTTGAGAAAGAAAAGGCGGGCGAAAACAAAGTAATTATAACTTCTTAACTGTTTCTAACTTGCCTCACCTAACTTTGGAGGGCGTTCACAAGACAAAGAAGATACGCTCATCACAACTCAAGGGCTTTCTCCCTGCTAGCTTTTAAAAGTCTACTGCAAGAAGACACTTAGAATTACAAAGAGACAGAATAGAGCAAGAATTCTTTTTCATAGAACACAGCAGATAAACTCTGTAGGGAAAATAAGTAGTGAACTGAAGCCTAATCTTTCTAGTTGTTTTTTATAGTGAGTAGAGTGAGAGTTGCCTTCACAAAGTCAACACAGAATGGTAAAAATTAGGCTCCCTTATCTGAATTGCCTCCTGGTGGTGTCTCCACAGGATTCCCCACATTCAGACTTCATTTCAGCAAAATTTCCATCAAAATTCTGCAGGCACTACTGCCTAAATCAACCTGTTACATTACAATCAGTGGGGAAAGTTGAGGAAGACCCCTTGTGCTTCACTACCAGTTTTGACAAACTTAGGACAAAGGAGGACATAAAGAGAAGCTCAAAGGATAATGGACCTAATTAAAACAAAAACAAAACCACACCAAGAAAACCTACATTTTGTATGGCCACTACCCATGTTCCCTGACGCTATGTCAGATCTCTCTGCTAACTTGCAATCTAACAGCGGGGGAAAAGTTGCTCTAAAGAGACTATACACTTTCTGGAGTTTCTGAAGGTCAGAACAAGTATTTGAAAAGTTAACTCAGAGGTGAATAGAATACTGAAAGAAAGTGACTCTGTATAATGACCAGAAATAGCTGAATTCACATTGACCTGGCCCATATCTGAAGAAAATAAAACACTCAACTATTTTCATGAACAGCAAATGTACACCAGATCTCATCAGTGAACAGTCAAGATCACATCAGTCAAGATTTTCTAAGGATGAAGACTGCATTCTCTGCCTCCAACAGTGTCAACATAGAAAAGAAAGCACAGAGACTTCATGAAACTCTGTGAAGGGCATTCTTACCCCTTAATAATTTAGGTTTGTTCACTCTTTAAGCCCTTCAAGACCTAAGCCTATCACAGTCTCCACAATAAAATGAGGAAAAAACTCATAGGGAGAGTAGTAAGGACAGACAACATTCAACTAGAAAAGTGAAACCCGAAGAAAAACTTTATAGAAAGTGTACATGCATTTGGCCCACTCATGCTTCCCTAATATGTCATCTCTCTAAATCACTTCCAGAAAGGTGTCTTTCCTCTTTATTTGTCCACCACAAAGGACCCTTAGTCCACCTGTAAAAGCCAGTACAAGTAAGAGAAAACTATTCCAAACTAGCACTACAGAAGCAATGCAACATTACCACATCCATCTCAGTCCTTTTCGAACCTATGCACCAAGAGTTGAGCTGAGTGCTTTCTCAATACCTTACGAAGATGTAACACATGACCTATATGTTGGAAAATACCACCTAACACTGTCTACCTGAGTCAGTCTTGTTCTTGGTGTAGTACCAACAAAGAAGATAACATTTAGGAATAAAAGTATTTTAGTCCATAGCTGTACTACAGTCAGTAACTCATAGCGCAAAAAACCACCACATCTCAGGAAAACACTTATTTTCAAATCAAGTACCAGGCAGCAGCAAACAAACAGCAGAGACAAGCTTTTTCCTGTATTCTAAACACTGGACACTGTCTTTCTTTTCCTTTCCAACATTCAACACGCTTCAGAAAAGCTGGGGACCAAAGAGTTCTGATAGCAACTAAAGATCCATAAGGCTCTAAAAAGCAGATCTCTGGATGTGATTCTTTTTCTAACCCTGATACACTTGGAATAAATAAACATACGTTTTCTGTAGCTGTGAGATTGTTCCACTGAGGCATGCAGAACAGAGCAGAAAGAACTACTTTAATCTGTTCTAACTTATAAAAATTCATTAGTAGATTTAATCCCTTTTCCCAGCATCCAGCTAAGAGACATTTAAGGGTGCTACACAAAATAACCTAAATCCCAGTCATCATCATCTAATGCTTCCCTTGTCTTCCCTTCAAGTATAAAAGGGAAAAGGGAATAGTAGGCCTTGAAATAACTACTGATGTGTGAGGTTATCCAGCAAGTCAAAACATGTAGGAGCATCTAATAACCAACTCTCTCAATCAGTAGGGGATTTTCAAGGAAATACTGTAGTTTAATTGCCCATTTCCTATCTACAATGTTGGTTTTCAAGCAGAGCACGCCATTTTGGAGTTATGCCCTGGCTTATATGAAGATGAAAGATGTATCCAACTAGGTTCAATTTAAAAAGTTCTCCAGCTGCCTCCAAATCTGGCTTAAATACAGCATGAACTCAAAAATTAAAAGTCGAGCCAGAAAACCAGTGCTGAAGGAAGAGTAGCAGGGGGGAGGTGTGAAGAGTTTTTCTTCTTTTTAATGACATCACAAAATGGTCACTCATATTTCCTAAATTGAGGTACTCCGCTGTTAATGTACATTAGATATGCAAAAATTAAGTCCACAAACCAACAGTGAGAAGTCTAGGTGGAGTTACTTTAAGAGAAGAATGGGAAATCCAAGTTTACACGCCAGTATGGGTTTAATCATGATTTAAGCTTTATAAAAGGTCTGAGACAGCTTAGCTATATTTCAGTCATATACAAATGATTATAACATCAGTTTTGCAAGAGAGTTTGGGGCAAAAGAGGCAGCAGGGAGAGATGCATGCACTCTGCCTATCTACAATCATCTGTGCAACATCCAAAATTTGCTTCAGCCAGTATATCTTGAGAATATGGAAGATGATAACTTAATGAGAAGTCATTATATTCACATTTTCACACAATATTTGGATGCAAATTAAATAAATACCAAAGATTAAAATGTAAGCTTATGCAGATTTTTCCAATATTCACCTCTAAACAGGTGCTGTTCACACCGATCAGAGGGTTCAAAAGGATCTGACAATTCACTGAGGCAGTTAACTCACTTCTCCCTATGTCCAGACAGACCAGTATCTTTTTGACAGGAAAAAATGACTGACTACTTCAAACTGTCTAAGAAGGATTCTACAAACACGTTTTTTTCACATATTTTACAAATGCTTTATAAAGAGTTGGCATAAATGGATGCTTGCTGTTACATGGAAATTAGCATATCTTTATCATTCATGCCATTTACTTAAAAAAGATCAGTGTTTAGTAATACATAGAGTTCCAGATAAACAACTGGAAATGAAATTAAGCATCACCTGCCTCAAGTTATTAGTAACTAAATGTTCATAGGGCATATTTGCAGACTTGATCCATTGCTGACAGAATAACTGGCATTTTAATACGCCATCGATCAATCTTGGAGAAAGGAGGTATCAGAAACTGCAGACAAAACTGGCAGGAGTAAGCAGTGACTTTATTGTTTATTTCCAGATTTTGAGTCCTAAGTTCTGATGGTGTTCATCAGGTATATCTACAACACGCAGGCGTACCTTGTCTACCTTCTTATGCACAAGCATGAAGTACTCTTTCCTGCCTGTACCCAGTTAACTGTACCCAGTTTTCCTCCTGCTTTCTAGCTTTCTTGAGCTTACTTTCCTCTCACCAAAATACTGCTTCTTCTCTTTACAGAACACGATGGAACATGTTTCGGGTGCAATTTTCTGATAATGTGCTCAAAAAGATTCCATAAAAATTCACCTTTACTATGACTGACAACTGTTCAAGAACAGTCTCATAGGATGAATTCATGCACATTACCAATCTTTTCATTACTCAGTTATGGTACCTGTAATAAATATAGCAACAGTAATGCTTAAAAGCTATTCCTGACAGTTTTTGAAAACTTAAATAACAAGTTTTCTTTGTCAATCTAAACCACATGTTTACATTTATTCAACTATACAGAACCATGGTTAAATTACTCTATCATTTTTTAAATCTATCCCAAATCCCCTTTCTCATTACTTGCCATTTAGTGGCAAGGTTAAAAGGAGTCTCACCCTGAACATACAGGACTTAGAGAAACCTCATCTATCTCAGTTTGCTGTAAACTCTAAATACAAGCAAAATTCACTAGATTTGGCTATTCATAATAATAGAGGTAAACTTGCTTTTATGGTGTGCATTTTTTCTAATTATATTCCACAGCTTCCACTACTCTTCACAATAAAATATGTTAAAGTTTTTCCCCTGAGAAAAAATAAAACCACGAGCATCCCTGTATAGCATATATATGCTGACAACTATTTTTGATTACTTTTTCCTGCATAGATACAGTTCTTCAGAAATCAAAATAACAAAGGATCTACTTTATTATTTTCATGTCAAGAGGAAATGCATTAGAATACAAGTCTAGTTTTCACAACACTTTTCTTGAAGATTCAATGAATTTCACTGCAACTACAGGAAGAGACATTTGCATTTTATTTTCAAACATATGAGAAAGAGCCATGTGATTTTTTTAGTACATGCTTATCACCATCACCCTTTTATCACAGAGTCAAAAGACTATTTGTGCAAGCTTTCTTTCACATTTAAGACAGAATATTGCTCTAACTTTTCCAAGAGATTGTGATAAGGACACATTTAGAAATTCCTTTATATCTGAGACGATATTACTAAAAAACCACATTTTTTGCTGCCCACAGGACCTCTTCTTTGTCTTCAAAATAAAGTACTATTATGATACATACGCAATCATGATATATCTGTAAGTTCATATTCTTTTTTTTTTTTTTTTAATTAACTATGGGGGGAAAGAGGCAGAAGAAAAGGTACTACTTCAAGATTACACCCCTTGTGCTCCTTTATGCTAGCCCTGCTCTACCTCAGTCTTTCAATAGTGTCACTGGCAACAATTTCCACTCCACCTCCCCAAAATAAAAAAAGAAATTTACACTAATAAACTTCCTCATGGAAAAATTTAAGAATACATTCTTTATGGGTTTAATTGTAAAGAATGTATTTAACCCAGACAAAAACAGAGTTGTGATAAGTAATTGTAGGTAAAATTCTACAAATCAGAATGCCAAGAGAAGACACTATCGTAGAATAAAAAGTGAAGGAAAAAGTCCTAAGACTACGACATTCTTCCAAAGATTTGAAAACATAATAAAAAACACTGCTCGAAAGCAACAGAATTAATTCGCATTTACATCCCAAGCTTAGATTTGGCAATTACAACTGTTCTGAAAAAGGTTACCCTTGACTTCTCTTTATTGAGGTGGGGAAAGAAAGAGGAAACCATTTTTAAAACCAGTGAATTCAGAATTTCCAGACTGCAGCTCTCACATTTATAGCTGAGGAGCAAGAGTGTTAAACTGAATTCCCCTTATTGCCTCAGATTAGAAAAGAAGTAAGCATAGTTTAGAACTCTCTGAAAATAACACAAAGAGACTAGCAGAGGGAAATCTGCTAGTCTGAAGGATTCAAGCTTACTGCCCTTCAAATGCAAGTTATCTTCAAGTAAGTTTTTTCTCTTTTTGCAGTTTTCCTTTCAAGTGTTAACATACTCAGCATACATTGCTCCATCGTCTCTCAGGTATAACAAACCAAAGCCTTTATTTTCACCTCTGACATTTTCAAAAAACATATAAATATATGACATACCTTATGCTGTAACAGTTCAACCCTGCATCAGCTAACAATTTTTTTTAGGCTTAAGCCTACACACTGTACAGCCTACTTGCTTTCTTTTTGTACTTCGCCAGATCTCCTCAATTTCACAAACTTCTGAACAGAACTGTCATTATTAATTCTCAGCAAGACACCTAAGTCACTATGAATCACTGCAGCGACTGGCAGCAAGTGTTGGCACTACTCTCACAATGCTTCAGAAATGGAGGGAAGTCCTAAAGCAACTAAAAGCTTTTAGCTAAACCTACCGCTGACTTGGTTCTTGCACAAGTCTTCATCCAACTTCATTAAATAAGAGAGCAAAGAAAAAGCATGCATTAGGGTGACATAACATTTCACAAGCCAGAAGTGTTTCATTATTCTGCCTCTCTAACACCAGGGTCTCAGCTCCATGTCTCCAAGTAGGGACACCACATAGGCTGGAATTTTAGTTTCTCACACTTCATTAAAAGCTTATCAAACAGTGACCATCATGCATCCTATAACTGTCCACAGTGGAATTGGGCCTTCAGAGTTTATTCATTGGATATCAGGCATCAAAACTACTTGGATCTAAACAAGAGTACAGATTACACATGTTGTGCCCCTTCTTAACACAAGCACTGCACCATGTAAACCATTATATTTACTATGCAAAACTGGGCATTTCTCCATGCTGTGTGAAAGTGAAATTGTTGATTAATATTCTACCCATAAAGCAACTGATAATAAAGATTTTTCCTGAAGAGAAGTGAAAGTGAAAACAGAAAAAAGGGTTTTGTTGTAGTCTCTAAGGTGCTGCTCAACTGCATTGCTAAGCCACAGATTTCTATACAACAGATTCCTGCAAATGAAGAAGGAGTGAGCACTTCTCTGCATAGGGAAGTTGTGGTTCATTTTCCAGAACTTACATTTACCATGATCATTGCATTTTAGCAGTCATACTACTTTAACAACATTATCATCTGGAACACTGGCAGCTCTGCAGTCCAGTGGTAGAGATAACAAAGTATTTAAACTTCAACAATCACAGAGAAGTTCACTGTTGTTCTGATAATCAAACCCACAAAAATACAAAGAAGCAAACTAGTGTGACTTCATACTGACTGTATTCACTGTGTGGTTGAACTAAAGTCAAACTTATTTCTCAACATCTTTTGGAAACTTAACCCATGTTCATCCCATGAACAAGTGTTGTGTTTTAGTACTTTGAGTTCAACAGAAAAGATACAGCTCCATTTCTAGTGATAGGTAATTTATAATACATGTTAGTATAGACCATTCTGTAGCATAGCTTTAGAGAATTATAAATACAAGTGTAAAAGTCATGGTAGGATGTACTTGCTTTCTTACATTCCACTCAGTATCTCACTGCCTGTCCATGCTCATCACGAGAACTGGTAGTCAACACAGTTTGCTCCATGGCATCAAGACAAGCTCATTTTGAAATTACCAGGGACATCCAGAGCTTACCAGAGAATCCTGAAACAGCTTGCTGTGAGACATAGCCACATGCAGAGGCTCATGCTGGTTTTAGAGAATAAATCATCTTCAAGAGAGGCATGTTATCACATAAGCAAAACCTCAGTTTTTGTTGAACTACTATTCTCATTAAAAAATCATTTTCTTTATGATCCTTACTAGTTTCTTCCTATATTCACTGTTCCCCTATTAAAACATACTATAACTATTTCAGTAAACAAAATGTCTAGATAAATGTTAATCACTATCTGGCTATTTTATTAGGGATAGTAATTCTCAAAACAGAACACATGCAGCTAGTAACAGATGAATGGGGGTATCTAGCTGTGATGCTTACAGAGCATTTTACCTATGCTCTAAAATTTTTTCCCTCTTCAAAGGTCTAATCTATTGACCTAACCTGGTTCCATTACTGACACATTAAGCAATACAATTAAGGGACCACTTAAGTTAGTTAACTAGGGATAGAATGGTGTGTTGTATGAGGGGTTTGTGTATGTGTTGCTCTTTTATTTTTTTAAAAACAAAAGTGAGAACAAGTTTTGTAGATACCTCACTATTACATATTTTTCTTCTCATTATTCACAAGGCCCATGTTCAAGTTCAACAGTCTTTCGATTAAGCATTCAGTTGTAATTATTACTCATGCTTCAGAGCTGTCAAAGAGAATTCCTACCAAAAGGCTAACATAAGAAAATTGTAGTGTAATTTATCATGGTAAAAGCATCTAACTAATTTTCAAATTGTCTATTAAGTACCCATAACTGACATAAATTTAGTTGGTCTAGACGTGAAGAAAAATCCCAGCATATTCACCCACATACATAGTGTGGATCTACTAAGTCAAAATCTAACAATTTGCCTAAACCAGAATGGTCTAGTTTAGAAGAAGTTTCAAGATAATAATAAAGAAAGTGACAAAATTAATTCATTTTTCCATCTCTCTTAATATAAAACATTAGTTTCAACACAAGAAAAATTGCTACAGCTTCCACTGATTAAACTAGTTTCTTGTTTGATAGACTTACAATAACTCATCCTATCCTTTGTTGAGAAATCCAATAAAAATAAAAAATGTCTGGTTGCCCACGCTTATTTTTGCACTTAAAGACTTAGCAGCTCTCTTGGAAGCTGGGAAAAGAGACATCTTTAGAACACGGTGTTAAAAATACATCTCTGTTTCCCTACCTGTTTCTCACTCAGTGCTGTGATTTTGGCTTGAAGTTCATGAAGCTGTTTCTTCAAATCAGCGTTCTGATTAGAAAGAAAAAATATCTGTGAGAAAGATATTCCATTTGTTAACATAGAGTAGTAGTAGGAAGGTGGATTTTTTTTGTTTGTTTTGTTTTTGCATAGTGTACTACAAATACAGCACTTCTGGATGTACAGCCAATAAAATTCAAGAGGCCCAACAAAGCCTTATTTAAGTCACTGAGTGCAACAATAATCAGAGGACCTTTCTAGCACTCAGAGAGATAGCCCAGTTTGGAAAGAAAATTTCATTAAAACATCCATTAGTGCTTATCATATTATAAAGCACATTTGTACATTTCACCAAGTTTACAAAGGAAGCAATAAATGTTTGTTAATATGCAATACAATAGTATCATACTGTATATAACAGCATGTTACGGTAGGTTATCTAAAACATTCTCACCTACGCTACTTATGCAAAGACATTTACATTTAACTGTGTAGAGTATCAAACATATCTATTAAATCTTAATTGATACATATATCAATTGAAGGCAAACATACCTAAGTCCTTATTTCCATGTTTGTCTATGCCTTAGACTGTACTAAAGAGAATTACATTTGCCTTGGCACATCACTCATATCAGCACTTTGCTTACAGTAGCACTTTTCTAAGTTTCAGATTTTAAAGCCATAAGCATCATTAGAAAGATGCAGACAGAAAACAATTTTTACCAGGACTTTTTCTTTTCTACTGAAATAAAAAAAAATTAAAGAAACATCTGTCCTTAGCTTAAAACCTGTGAAGTTCTGCAGAAATATGACAGAGAAGCAGGTATTCCATAATTTTTCTCCTTTCCCACTTTTTTTGTTCTCATTTATGTTGTAAAGTTTTATACTAGATTATGCAAGTTTAATCTGCTAAGCAGAAATATTAAAACATAAAACTAATATTATTACAGGAACTTCATGCATATTTCCCATTTTTATATTCCTCCCTAGAATTTTGAAATGCATTTTGATCTCAGCTTGCAGATAGTCTTCAATTCCAGCCAAACCAGGCAGTGACCAGTCATTCTCCCTTCTTTTAGATTCTACTTAATAGTCTGGGATAAAAATGCATTAAGAGCATTGGAGACAGGGACCAGATTTACTTTTCCTGACTCTAGGAACTTTGCATGGCTGCTTGCAGCACAACCTCACTTTCAGCAAATATGAACTGAAAGTGAACAGCTCTGCATACTAATTGTTAGCAGGCCTGACCAGCGAATAAGAGCAGCAGATCTTACCCATATCTCATCAGAATAAAGAAGTTCTAGAAAACAGATTTTCCAATACACCCTGCTTAACCCTCTCTGTCAGAGGTTTAACTACTTGAGTGTTATTAAAAGTTGTCTTCTCACTTCACTGAGCTCAGAAAAATATGTACATTCAGAAAATTACAGGAAATTTACTATTGTATGGGAATAGGAGCTCTTCACAGCAAGCCTCAAGTGAGTGGCCTTTATCTCTCTACTCAGCATTTCAGACTGGTTTGAGAATTCCACAGAATGCCCCATCCAGCATCCTGGAGTGTTTAACTGCTGTACGAGAAAACCCAGGGACCTTAGGCAGTCATTGGGAAAGGGATGACTTTCTGCTGTCTATGCAAGGAGTCCAGTTATCCAGCTTCAGTAGCTTTAAAACTTCCCAAGGCCGAGTGTCCATTCTATGGACACTACAGTGCTGGTAAGATACCCAAGACAGGCAATCTGAACACAGCCTTAAGCTACATTGTTTGGACAAAATTTCTTGGACAGGATATCCTCTCTGTTCTTGTACTGCGAACCTTCTGATACTCCAAAAAGGAAAAAAAATGATTGCTAATACTATTAAGAATATATATGAGGCAAAAGGCTCCATAATAGCAAGAATTTTAGTTTTGTTTTAAACGATCCAACAGTCATTGTTCAAAAACTTGTTCATAAATTTTCTTCCAAACACTTTGTTAGCAAGGAAGAACATGATCCAGAAATACCTAAAATCCTCAAGTTTCATGCACTGTTATTTCCTGCATTTTTAAGGGAAATAATCCAATTTAAAATTAATAGTTACCTGTGGATCTTGCTTCATTTGGGCAACCAATTTCTAGAAAAAAAAAAAATGCAACAATACAATGAAGCTTTTCATTACGAATCTTGTTGAACAGTTTAAAATTCAGTATTTTCTAAGAACCTTTGTAAAAACAAAATATTCAGTTTACAGCATTTCAGTAGCAAAGCCTGGAGTCCAGTATTATAACACTTCCAAACCCATTCTTATTCATATAGTAAGAGTACCGTATTAAGCCATCACATTTGCTCCTCCTAAACAGCCCTTGAACAAGTGATGCTTTTTAAAAACAATTTAAGCCAGCTGGGTAAGATAATCTAATAGCTGTGTCTCCTCCAGAACTGCTGCCCTCTTTGCTTGCAGTCTCAAGAAACACAAACCACAGATAACCGCTGCAGGCACAAAAGCTGTCTGTATATTCAAGGGCAGAATGTTTCAAGTACTGAAGCTCTGCCTGTGTGTTGGCTTGGCTGGTACCAGATGGAACACCCATGTTCAGAAGTATCTTTGCCACTTTTCTCCCTCAGAGAGAGATTGAGATCATTGTAGAAGAGATGCCCTCCACATCCAAGGGAAAACAGGCAGATTGTTACCATTCACTATTCTTCCTCCCTCACTTCCTTCAGGCAGCTGCAGGATAATGCTGTCTATTGCTAAGCAAGGAAAAAGTTACCAAAGAACACCAGAGCCCAGAATGAAGAGACAACATAAACCAAAAACTCCTCATATCTTTTTTGGTTACAGCCACACCTATTCATCACATTGCCATGTCTGTTCCACACATGTCATGTAAAAATCTGCACTTTCTTCCCCATTTACTCACCCGACTCAGGAAAATGAGTGAGAAACAGAAGGACAAAACAAGCAAGAAAAACATGTTTTATTCCACCTGCATTGATACCATTCAGAGAATTCAGATTGTCAGTAAATTCTCTTTAGAAGTTTATTTTCTTTCACACCCTAATGTATTAAAAAACCCAAACCAAACCCCAAAGATAATTTTGCATCAGATCACAGGTTTATCTGCTGCATTTTCTTTCTAGTTGTAGACAATAGAAAAAAATCCCAGCAGCATTAGCATGGTGTCTGTGAGTAGCATGTTATCTCCCATCTTTCAAAAATTTACATCTCTAATGTCTTCAAAAATTATGTCTTAGGTTTAGTAGCTACTAGCACAGATTTCTTTCATTGATTTGCTTTAATTACTTTTTGAACAAGGAAAACATTCTAGATTCTGTGACCATAAGTTCCCAAGTTAAATTACAGGACTCTTACGTAAAAGGATGACCTCCTTTTTCTTTTGAATCTGTTTCCTTACAATGCAAGCATGAGGGACTAATACGATTATGGGAAACCAGAGCTGACTTCAGTCAAGAAGAGTTGGAACCTGGACTTGATGATTCTTACAGATCCCTTCCAATTTGAGACATTGTATGATTCTATGGCTGCTTCTCTATTCATCTCCTTACATTTTTTCCACACCACATATATCCCCATCAGTCCTCACTTCTTCACATTGAAAGATTCCTTGTGCACGAATCATTCCATCACTTTGTTCACTCTTGGCACTCTTCGGTAATTCTCTAGATTGTCTCTATCATCTGGAGACACAGTTTTAAACTACGTGCAACATTCAAGTACTCTGTACTGCAAAGACTCCTTCCAGTGTGCCAACAGCTAGTTCACAGCCTGCTATTGCAGATGTAAAACTGGGTCTGTTTTTCCGAAGTGTATCACTTGGCATTTATCTACACTGAATATTATTGTTTTCGTCATGCTGCCATTCAGCATCACAGGAACACGCTTAGCTTATTTTTCCTCGGTGCTTCCTGCCACATTGGAGCTTGACAAGCAACAAATCTGTTAGTTTTTATATAAAGTGCTCCTGCAGACACAGTCATAAGACAATACAGTCAGTACTGTAAACTCTTCATAAAATATTGCTAAATTTTTGGATCACACAGTACTACGTCATACAGTCCTAAGGAAAAAAAATATTCTTTTGCACTGACTTCAAACATAAGCTAAATTTAAGGTATTTTAAAAGCTACTGATCTTTCCACCATTAAATAATAGAAGGACAAGGATGTTTTACGTTCCTTCCACACTTCAGCTTGAGGAATCATCCATGAAACTCAACCCTTCTGTAAGAATAGCCAAATATATGTCCTTTAACACCTCTTGTGATCAAAACTATGAAGAGCAGGCTGCTTCAAAATAACCTTAATTAAGTCAACACAGTAGCAGAATGAACTACTTAGACTTGATGCATCTCTTCTCAGGACAAGCAATATAGCTTTGACACAGAAGACATTTGAATATTCAAGTTGTACACTGATATAACAAGTGATCTGGTCAGATGTCATTCATGGTGGATTCTCTGATCGTAGAAAGTAAACAAAAAAAGCAGGTTTTTCTGAACAACTAAACACCTCCTTTGGGCCCTCACTGGTAGTTTAAGATACACTTTGCCAAAGCAGCATTATGAAAGCTTCAGCCAGAGTTCTGGAAGTGAAATGGAAGAGGCAAAACTCAAGGAGCTCTTCTACAAACAAAACCCCCATCATACTGAGCATCACTTATACAGCCACATAAGCAGTCACAGGCAACACGCTGCATCAGGAAGCTGGAAGGGCTTGGCTACAGTGCCAAGCTGAATTCATGATGCTCATCACAGACACCTGCCCACCACTTCCAATGGGACAACAAACCATGACTGTGTGAGTCTTGGCATACTGGAGAAGTAAAAGATGACAAGAGACAATTCTCCATAAATCCCAAGTAAAATGAAGAAACATATTGTATCTCTTCAGGTTACAAAATTCAGAGCTATACAGGAAAGTTCAATCATTTCATTTGATGATTTCTCTTTTTTTTTGTGCCAAAACCAGTTTAATTTCTATCAGTGTGCATACTGACAAGCAATAACCACACAAGCACAGTTCACAAAACCTTTATTGATGCACCCAACATTTTGTTGCGTTATTTTCCACTGTAAACACATAGACTTTTTCTTAACCTCAATTATAGAAATATACAGCATCTTGAATTAAAAAAGACAACCTTCTGATAGAACGGTTTTTCTAGTTTCACCAACTAAAACCAAATTTAATTAAAGTTGATTTCTGTGCAGAGCTCACTTTTACTGACGACTGGGCAAAGTTAAAGCAAACAAGGTCAAAAACCCCACCAACCTGAAGCTGTTAAAAAACAGTCCTTTTGGACATTTTCCAGTCTTCATTCCTGTTCAGCAGTGTCATTATGAATAGATGCTAAAGATTATTCGAAATTCACAGTCTTGAAATTTTTGGGTCATTTGGGCATAAAGGAGAATGAAGATGCACACAAGAGGTAAATGCTGTCATACAAACACAAGCATTACTAATGTTTTGATTGTTTTACAGTAGTTAATACTTGAAAAAATTACTTACTGGCCTTAAAGATTTCTATGTCTGCAGCAAAATGCCATGGGTAATTTCTGAACTTCCTTACACCCACAACATAACTTCACTGAAGTTTTGAATACAAAAGCCTTGGAGTTTCTGAGGAGAGCAAAACACTTATCTGTAGTTCTGGAAATGCATCTTTAGCTTTTTCAGGTTTTCCTCCCTGGCTGTAGGTTGTATTTTGTTAAAGCAGACATAGCTTGATTTTACTAATTCACCCATTTGAGTTTTTGCAATATGCTCATCATTGCAGCAAGTACAGAACAAGCCATCTAGATCACATTTAAGACAAGTCACCAAGTAATTCTGAAACATTTTCCAAACTTTGTATGGATTACACTGATCAATGTAACTTATCATATATTTCTTTTATCCACTGTGTAACAGTTGTGAGTTTCAGATATCTGAAGAGCTTCATAAATACTTGGAGAATTGTATTTAGAATACGTCTTGTAAAATTTAACATTTCAAGTTGGCAGCTACTCTGTGTCTATGGCTGTAATAATTTTCTTTCAAGAATTAATATGCATATGTCCTCCTATATTTACTAAATTAGGTTTTATTATCATCATTTTTAATAGTTCCTCATTGGCATTGTAACAAAATGGCAAACTGCAACTCTACTGTCATATAGTATTGAAAAGGTTACTAGTAAAAACACCCAACATGTAAAAATTTACAAAGCCCGAGCACTACAACATTTTGGCTATCAAAATATCGTTTAGAAGCTACTAAAGTAGAAGACATTCCAGAAGAGAAGCACCAGATTAAACTAGGCAGCACTATGTACATTTCACTTGAAAGTTCCTCCACCATATTCCGCCATTGCCAAGTGAATACTGAAGTTGGCTTCAGAACATCAGAAAAACCTTCCAGACAGAAACAGCTGAACACAGTTTTCAGAATGTTTTTATTACTGCTACAAAATACTAAAAAAAAAAAATCCCCACCCACAGCTTGACATGTAGATTTTTCACATTTGCTAAAAAACAACAGGTGGTGAGGTCAAAATACAGAGTATAAAATTCTGAAGTAGTTTCAAGCTTATAAAACAATTATTACTATAGTTGTAGTGCTATTGCTTAATGCTCCGATTAGTAGTAATACTGTCAGCAGTACTAATGCTGCTATTGCTTTAAAGCAAGAAAATATAATTTACCTGGTGAACCTGAATTTCCACTTTCAGAGCCTCCTGTAGAGTCTGCAGCTCCATTCTCTACCTTCTCCACTTTCTCTAGAAGTATCTTTGCTGATTCCAGTGCCTTTAGTTTCTGGTTTTCTCTTTAACACCAGTCCTATAGAAAAATAAAGGTTTTGTTTTGGTTAGTGAAGGAGAAAAGTCAATTTGAAAAAAGGAGATTATAACAGAACAGGAATTCAATAGTGACCTATATTCAAATGCAGCTTTCTAGCCTAAACACAGTCAGTCTTTTGAACACAAGAAATCTGCAGGCTGTACAAAATGCCTGCCTTGGAGTCATTTAGCCAAATTTGTTACTTCCCACATATCCCAAAGTTGACATACTTATCCCTTATCTTAGTTTGCAGGCGGCTATTTCTTACCAATGTCCTATTGCAGTTGCATATTAAATTAGAAAATTTAACTACCAAGAATGTTTTAAAAATCTGTGTAGATGAAAACTTATTCTGGAGAATAAAATTCTACAATTGCAATAAATAGTTAAATTGAATGTACTGCATTAAAACACTTCCATGATACTCTAGAGCTATTCTTAGGTGGGACAGTGTGCATGTTATTTAACAGAACAACATCAAACTCACTGCCTAAAGTTTGTGCCAAGTTAGTCATTTCAGTTGAAATCTGTTCTGAAGAAACAGAAGAGTGATATTAAGCAGCACAAGACATTTCAAAAAGATTAATTCTAAAATCTTTTTAATCTTGGAATTCTACTTGTAGATCATGAGTATAAAGTTCACCATCTTCATTTGTACTACAAACAAATTAATCCCCCAAATCTCTGACATAGAAAAGCATTATCAGACATACTTCTAAAAGCCTTGAATGCTGGACAAGAGATTTTACTCAGAAATATGTTTAAAGTATCAGCTTCTGAAACAGGATTAAGATTTCCATATGCTCAAATCATAGTGGAACCTGTGTAAGAACATCTATAAATACATACACATGAAAGTCATTGGAAAACATTATATAGCAATCTTTCCAGTCACTTTTCCATCCAGACACCACAATTAAGGAATTGCTGTGGTGTTAAAATAGTTCCTAGTTTTTTATTTTTTGAAAATTGCTCACAATCACTGCACACATGTTGCCAATTCAGAGGCCTTCACCTTCATAATGAGACTACAATGTTTTCAAAAGGATCCTGACAGTTTAGATTAGACACATAGGCTGTAAAAAGAGAGTAATTCCCATAAGGTAAAGAACTTTATTTTAATGTTGTCTCACTACAGTAAACTGAAATAGTGGACAAATCTGTGAACTCCTGACAATAAAAAGGTTGAAGGTGTGTTTTGTTTATTTATCATTTAGCTTTTCGAACAGAAATGTGTTATAAAAAGAAAAGACTATAAAGGGTGTTTAAAAAGCTTTATATTTAAACTCATTCTTTGTCAGTGCTGTCTGCTTTTAGCTTAAAGTTACTTACTTAAATAACAAAGGCCTGATCAAACTTTCTAGTCAACACATGAAATGACCTTCTGCAAGGGCCTCTCCCACATGTGACACAGATGAGTGAAAACAGCTGCCTTTGCAGCACTAGTCTCTATAAAATTGTAATCTGTATCAAGGGATACATGGAAATTACATATAGTTCCCTGTCCTATTACCACAAACAGTAATGAGAAAACAGAATCACGGACTATTACTTCTACTCACTGACAAGAACAATTATAGCATGCTTCAAGTCCCTACCACTGCAGTTTCAAAAGAAGCCATGCTTCAGAAAACCACGTGGGAGAGTGGTTAATGAAAACTGGAACCCACTGCAGAGGCAAGAAGTCTTTTTGACCCTTGGAAATTCAGTTTCAGTGTAAAGATACAGGCAGATATGGTTAGTTTCTTTCTCAGTGTGTCTTCAACAAATCAGAAGGCACACATGATGAAAAGTTCATGTCACTCTGTAGCTACATGCTAACTTCAAAGCTGAGAGCAGAACAGCAAAGCAGTTATCTCAACTAAGAATATAAAAAATATCCATCATTTAAATACATGTAACTGTAAAGTCCAATACATGTTCATGGCAAATATGACACAGTATTTCTGTAAAAGAACATATAAAGATTGAGCAACTTCTATTAATGCACAACTTAATTTGACAGATAGGTATTGTAGTATTGATGGTTCATAAAAACTAATCCAAGCTAATTGCATCTATGCCTTGAACAGCTAGCTAGATTTTTCAAAATTAATTTTTAAGAGGTTCAAGAAAAAAGTGACACGGCTTTGCAGAAAAAAAGTAGTTGCTCAGCCTAGCTACATTTATAGGAGTATAAACATGAAAAAATTTAAAAATTTGGCCAAGTTGCCAAATTCTGAATATGAAATATATACAATTGTTTCTTTCTAGAACACACATTTGCAGCTTCCCTTCCCAAGCAAGAACAACTATTCAGTTATCCCTGTCTAGAATTCCCCCTAAGTACCTTATGCACTTATCCAACATTAAACAATCAACACAGTTTAAAAAAAACAAACAAAGAAACAAACAAAATAAAACCAATCTTCCCTTACATCCAGCAAAACCTAAACTGCATTTTTCCAGTTTACACAGAATAATGTCTATACATATCTATCAGGGCATCTAGTTAAATATTGCTCATTCTTCCTTTGAGGAGGTACAAAACTATGTAAGTGGCCATACATTTTGCAAGTGCAAAAATTTTCAGTATTTTTGAACTTTTATTCTTTTAAACTGAACTTAAAGGGAAGATTCAAAACCTGAAGTTCAGTAGCATTACAAAGTACCTGTAATACCACATTCAAAGAGGTGTAAAACCATCTCTGGATTAATCATAGAACATGGTGCATTTTCCACTTTACTCTTAAGGCAGTAGAATTATTTCAAATAAAAAGCTTGTAGATGACTGAACATGCATGGATGGCTTGGCCTGCAAAAATCCTTCATCCCATTATTTTTAAAGGAAAACAAGCAAATGTCTTGCTCAATGATAGCTCAGTCAGTGATTTCCAAAAGGAAAGCACAGGATTCAGGAGTACACACATCTCTTGTACATCCAGACATACTTCCAAGTCTCAACCAGAAAGACCACCGAGCAAGAGGTAAATTAGGCATTTTTGGATGGATTTCAACTATTGGAGGCAGCAGACCTCCATTCAATTTCTTGCTTGCATTCATTTATTACCAATAATCACTTATTTCTTAAGTGGTTGCTTCAAGACTTACAATTTCATACTCAGGTAAGTGCCCCAATGCACCGCATATAGACTATTTAAATATTCAAAGACTGAATGAAACCTTAAACTCTACAATAATCACATAAGTGCATTCACACTTCTGTTATCTCAAATGCAATCTACATGGGACCTCTAAAATATCACGATACTATTTAAACCATGGCTATTTTGGAAGCTACACTAGAAACACAGCTGACAAGGCATATATAGTTATATAAACAAAGGTAGGACACACACAAAGCCAGGAATGCCTTCTGTTTGTATGGAAGGACTCTGAATAACTCAGAATTTTAGAGAGAAGTCTTTCTGAGCCAAAAATCCCTTCAAATAAACTTGGTTTTCACATTACACAGAAAAAAACAACTTAACATTATTATTTTTGAGTAGATTAATTTAAATGTTGATTGTACTTACAGACCCTTGGGCCCAAATCTCAGCCTTACAGAGATTTTATTTATAAGGCTGGGGCTTCCATCAGTAACATTTACTTTTTAAGACTTAATTTCTGAATATAAGAATAGATAGACTTTCAGTTTCAGTAACCATCAAACTTTTCCAGGAATGGATGCCAGCTCTTCATATTATCTATTCTTAGGTAAGCCATTTTAGCCTTGGGAAGAAGTACTTACCAGTTTTGAGTAAGTTATCCCTTTCAGCTCTCTACCCCCTCCTACAAAAGAAAAACAACAACAACAAAAAAAGATAATTACAAATATTTTAACTAGAGTTTGAAACAAAAAAAAAAGGAATTCAAATATTTGAAAAATTGGAGAGGGAAGGGTTGGGATTTTAGAAGGGAGGTTTTGGTTGGTTTTTCTTTGGAGAAGTTGTAACTTTTTTTTAAAATGCTGAAGCTAACTATAAAACACCACTTTGAAAGAAAATCTGTTTGACGTGGCAGGGAAAACTAAGGAGACCTACAATTTTAATCTGGATTAAAATACAAACTATTACTGTGACTATGGGAAGAAGTGATTGTAGGTACAAATTTTTCTAGTTCTATGCAAGGCCAGTATCCCCCTCCCATAGGGGAAAGACCTTCTCTCCATCACATTTATTAAGATCTATATTGTAAGCCCTGTTAGTTGCCACAGCTAAATACAACAAGGTTACCCACCCTAGACATTTGCCCACCAGCTCTGCTAGAGGTGACACCAACACTCAGAGATGGTAGAGCAGGTAGTGGGTCAGCACAGCCAGCACAGCCCAAACCCCAGAGTACAACTGAAGACTGAGACAAAGGGCAGTGTGAGCCAATGTGGCGGGACATGAAGTGTGGAGGCCGAGAAGAGGCACTGCCCCTTGCGCTGCCTGGGTCATGGGTGCAACATTCAGTAGCACAGCAAGGTAAGACCTCTTAAATCACCACATGAATCATAAAAAACTCATGAGTCAGAGTTCTAAAAAGATAGTTACAATATAAATGATAACTCATTTGCTCAATTACTTTGCCTGATGCTAAAAAAAAGCCTCCAAAATACTCCCAATTTTCCAGTAAAATACTAGACTATTAGCATATTTTAAGCTTTAACTTCACAGCTAACAAGATCTTTGCAGATATGTGTCTATCCACACATAAGTCATCACAGAGCTGAAGTTTAAGCCCCAGCCTTATAAAAAGATACAGCAGTAGAAAGTCACAATCATCTCTCACTCGTTGGAGACTGATACAAGTGGAGGAGTTTCCATTTCCTAACCAGCAGAACCGGGTGCTGATGACCACTGAGAACACAAAAGAAAACAGGAAGCCAACTGCTGGCAGTGACAGTATTGTCAGTCTCCTATTCTCTAATTTTATTGTACATTTTGAACCACAAAATATTACAGATGATGTTTAATTTTAGAGCAATTTCAGGTTAGTTTACATAACATCCAGCAGCTAGCATGATAGGTTATGAACTGAGAAGTATGGACTGTTTTGAGGTTATACTCAAAGTAAGTACATTCGCTTTGGATGCTACAGAATTTTAAATACCTTCATTTTTGAGGGTGCTGAAGAGACAGGTATTATTCTTAAACTCCAGTTGTTTCTTTTTGATATTAAAATCCTACTTGTCAGCTCCATCTCCCACTATCAATCAGTCATTTAATCGGTCCAGAAAACTACAGAGGAAGCCCTTTCATCATGCAAGCACTAAGTGCCCCCTTCAACTACATGTTCATGCTATTAATAAAAAAATAATAATAAAAAAGATCTCACTGCTCTAGATTACTGACTTTGGAAAGCTAAACAAAAGTCAGTACTACACATCTGCAAATGCAGTCTTAGAATAAAATAAGCATGATTTTTATTTAAAAAAAGCAAAATATCAATTTACTTGTAGCGCAAGTACACGCAACCTGACAAGAAAGCTGTCACTTAAAAATAACAGCAACTGTTCCTTCCTTCCTTTTCTTCCCCCTACGTAGAGACTCGCCTCCATAGCAGGACCCCAGCTCCATCACGATAGAACTGTGCAGAAAAAAGCTGCACAGTTACAAACCTTCAGATTGCATTTAATCTTGCTGTAACCCCAGACTCAGAACCCAGGAGCTCCCAAGGACAAAGTTTAGAACACAAGGAGTTTAATTGTGACTATCCAAGTGAACTACTGTGTTGCCTTGGAGAAGTCACTCCAAGAGGGCCTATATTACGAGTGGAAATACATTTGTATCCTCTTGTGCACGTAACTGACTGCAGGCTTTTTCTTAAGTGTTTAGAACAGATTAATCTTTGAATGTAAAACCTCTGGCAACACAAAATTCTGCCCCTATGCAGGTACAGCATTTTTACTAACATCCCTGCCTCATTTAGTAGACAGGAAAAGCACAAAGAACGAAGTATCAGTTTAATTTCTTTCCATTCTGAACTTTTGGTTTGCATGGTTTTTTAACACTCAACATCTAAGCCCTACGGCAAATAAAAAATTGGTTTCTTCATAAGCAGGGCACTAATGAGAGCCACAGAAAAACTTGTGCCTGATACAGACAAGCGTTCCTAAATAGAGAATTGAGACAGAGAAATGAAGAACAAATACCCAAGATCGGTAACTGGAAGCATCTTAAACAGATTTAAGTTCTCAACTGCTCCTAGCATTTTTATAGTACAGAACAGCATATGACCAACTAAATCTGAAACTTTGGTTCTTTACAACTCCCTGCATTTGTGGATACTGGGAACCAACACATAATAGTATTAATGAAAAAGGGATAAAATCTGTTCTGCGGATGAAATGAGGTTATTTCTTGTTCATAGCAAAAGTACACATAAAAACTCACACTGCCTCTCTCATTCTCACTACAAAACACATTAGAAAGTTTAGACAGCTCACAATCATTCATATCAATAGAGAACTCAGAAGAGTTTAGCATTATACAGGGATTTCTAACAAAAACTTCAACAGCAGAAATGTATCACAAAATCTCAGCTATCCAATTTACTGAGGTAGCCTTTGGAAGGCTCCAGAAACATGCTGTAAACCGTCCAAGGTAGGAGCCTGCAAGGTTAACTCTCGAATTATTACAGCATATTCTGCAATATTTCAGGTCTGGAAGTCAAATTAAGAGTAATGCCTTCTTCCCTATATATATATA
>VZTJ01003350.1:246860-265794 GCA_013397795.1 Orthonyx spaldingii
AAGTCAAATAAAGAGTAAGTCATTTTTCTCTATATATATATATATATATATATATCTATATATATATATATGATCTGTGATTAGAAGACTAGTTTGAGCAATGCTTACCTATGTTCACTACAAACTCAAACAAAAAGTGAATTAAAATTATAATTAACCAAATAAACCACTTTTAGAAATACATTTTTCTCAGTGGGATTGACTGTTAGGAATCCAATGTTAATATTACTAACAAGGGTAGTTTCATGTATACATATAATTACAGCAATAATACCCACACCAGCTCCTGAAAAAGGCTCTTAACCTTTTCAAGAATTCTATACAACTTATGTAAGGAAAAAAAAAAACCACCATTACCAAAACAATCATATTCTGCAGATCAACTTTAAGCTTTTTACTGAAGTTTTTGAGTAAGAAGTTACTTATTTCATGGAACTGTTACGAAAACTAAGATCTCAAAACTTCTGTGTTTAAGGCTTGGTAGCACCTGAGGACATCAGAGGAACGCATGGTGGTGAAAACATTTTAACATACAGCACCTCAAGGCTTAAGACTATTTAAATGCTAATTATCTGTATATTAAGATGTCTGGTTATAACAATTAGATACTTATTACTATCTTCAAGTTATACAATAAAGTTTATGCTACTGTAACCAGAGACTCAATTCGAAAAACTGGGAAGAATTAAATGTCATGTTCAGCAATTTTTTCTTTGCATTTTTCCTAACTCTAGAAGCTAGCCAATGTTTACTGTCAGACCATGGAACTGTATACATTCATATCGTGTTACAATATTTAATTATGTATATTTTGCTTTTTGCCAAAAGCATCTTGGTCTTGTTCAGTGGATAGAACGAATTCAGAAAAAAAAAAAACAAAAGGAGGACTAATTGCTGTGCACAGGCAATTGTGAGCCTGATATTCTTTCACATTTCTGAGAATTGCTCTACAACACGAGAGTCATGCGGGTAAAGTTTGGGGGGTTTTTTTTTTGGTTTTTTTGGGGGGTTTTTGGGTTGGTTTTTTGTTGTTGTTGTTGTTTTTTGGTTTGTTTTGGTTTTTTGTTGTTTGTTTTTTTACACATGCAAAATACACACCATACAGAAGGGATTCAGAGTTTTGTTTTCTCTGGACTTTTGTTTTTAGATGTGAACTCAAAGCAACAGCTCTCCCTCCTATATTTGAATGACATCTTGTCTATAGAGAGCACTCTGTCTTCTAAGAAAACAAGTCATAGCAGATACTTTACTGTGATTTTCAAGCCAGCAACTCATTGGGACAGGGTAGGATTTCTGTAGTCTTAAGACCAAACACAGGCCGGAGGGGTATATAACCAATTTCAAATTACATTATTATACGGCTCATGTTTCAATGACCATCGTTAGCAGCGCTGGTGCTGTTGTTTCTGTGATAAAAACAAACCTCCTTTGTGCCAGTGCGTGGAATCTGATCTTCCTGTTGTGCTGCAGCTGGGAGAATTCCCAGTCAGCCCCAGGAACACATGCCAGGCAGGTGGTAAAGGGACCAACAGGATTGCTCAAGATAACTGAGACTGCACTGAAGTGTACAGGCCATGCCCTCGGGTATGTCTATCTGTACAACTGCTCTCTCCTCCTCCTTCCCTATCCCCACACAATACTGACGGATAACTCGCCCTAAACTGGTCAAGGAGCCTGGATTTTCTGCTTATGCATGCAGAAAACTTACAGGATTCAAACTACAAACTTCAGTTCTACCTAAAAGTTCTTCTGCTGCTATGATTCACCATGAAACAAATGCAGTTTGGAGTTTAAGACACCTGAAGCTGACTTCACTTGGGGATAGATTGCTTCACCTTCTCTGAAACGCTTTATAAAACCATTAAACTAAGTTTAAATAGAAGTGTGCGACACCATCATTTGTTTTTGCAAAAGCAATATTATATTTAACACATAGAAAATGAGCTCGAAGACTCATTACAGTTTAAAAGACCATCTCTAGTGTAAAGATAAAACCACTTAACAAGCTGATTTTTAAAATATCAACCAAAACTTGCCACGGCACCAAACACATGTGAGCAGTTGAAGGTTACTCTTTTAGCTCTTGTCCTATGACTACAGCTCTGTTGGGCATTAGTAACTCTTCCTGAACACAGTCTTTCCTAGCATTTTGGGGGTGGGATGGGGCATGAAATCACACTCTCTGGCAAAATGATAAACTACATTTGGCCTAGTAGAAAATTAGCACAAATATGTTTTAAAATCTCAGAATCATCTCTGTCACTTGAGGAGATTCAAGATATGTGGCTCTACACTTTTTATCCATGCACAAACCCCTCTTCTTTGCACAGTCTTAGCCTATTTCTTGAAGCAGAGAAGCCTCTCTAACCTATGACTATTAGTAAGCCTGGTAGATGTTCTTTCTGGCTTGGTATCAAAGTCTCCCCATCTAACCTAACATTCACAAAATCACCAGAAGTTCTAGTATTGCAGAACCATTAAGCCTCACTTTGCTCAGTGAGTTACTATTCACCAGGTTTTAGATACACACAAAATCATCTCATAGGCAGTGTGGCTAAATTCTTGCTCATGTAAACACAGTTGTATGACCTGGACTTTTATTTCAGTGAACTACTTTTTAGAAGGGCCATTTAGCTAAACACACACCAAGAGAACCCCTAGTACTAATAAGGTCTATAACTTCAAGTTTTACTAACAGTGCAACAGCAAAGTTTCATATTTGAAGCAGGGAGCGGAGGAATTTTTTTCAAAATTAAAATATTTACATGATGTGAAGATATAAATCAGTGGAAGGCAGAGTTTATCACTTGTTTCCAAAATTTTTTTTCTGCATTATTTGACAGTTGTTGAAAACGTGGGTTGTTTGGGAATTTTTAATTTTTTTTTTTTAGAAAACATTGCTTAACAATTTAACTCCAAAAATATGTCAGTTAATCTGTTAAGTCTTAAAACTGTAATTTTTCTTTTTGAATTATTTTCAAGTTATTTGCAAAGTATACATACTACTGGGAGGGAAAAAAAGATGGAAGGTCAACAGAAAACAGAAGGAGCTGTCCCCTCCCAGCTGTAATAGCCCACTGTTTGGTCTCAAAATTTATAAGAAATGCAAAAGTAAGTTATTTGAAGTTTGAGTTTTATGGTTTTGTCTCTTACTAGTATGTCTAGCAAAATCAGTTTATTAACCTTGATTGTTCTTAACCTGTGTTGTAAATTTCTCATTCCAGTAACTGAGAAGTTCCTGCCTTCCTTTCACACTTCAGAGACAGACGACTACGTGGGAAAAAGGGGAGGAGAGGAAGGTGAGAGGAGGAGAGAAGACTCTTTCTAGAAAGAACACACACGCTAAATCCTAGTAATTGATTTAACAACTGAAGGTGCAAAGAACAAGAAAAAATTAAGAAAACTCTATCCCACTAACTATCAAAGTAATTTCTTCCTTGAAATTCTGTTAAGAAGGAAGGGATCTTTGGTTTCTAGTATCCTTTTAAACATGAGGAGAAATTTCTTATCGAGTGCCAAACCCTGTTTCCCCTTCTAGCAACCCACTTTATCTTGGAAAGAACTGGCTTGTGGGAATTATGCATTAGTGAGGCAGAAGTCCCTTAAGAGTTTTGGGAAGATGTCCAGAGTACAAAAGGAGATGATGTGGGTAGTGCTGCAAGACTGCAGGCATGAAATGCAAAACTAGAGGTGCCTCTGACCATCACTGGAAGTGCAACTGCACTTCTGATGGGCAGAACCTCAGGTATGTGCACATTCTACTTGTGCAGACTATTCTTTGAATTTTATCTCTCTGCCAGAGACGTTCAGAGTACACAAAAAAAAATGTCAGAAGAGCAGCCAACGCCTCAACCACACAGCCGTGACATTCAAGGACAGCCTTGGCCTTCCGTTTCCACGGGGAAAGAGGCGCTGTTACCGCAGCCGGCCAGCAGGGGGAAATGCCAAACAAGTGAAAAAAAAAAAAAAAAACCAAGTTAAAAGAGAAAACACTAAATATGAGGAATAAAATTAGACAAACCCCCCAATCACACATCTCCTCAGTTTAGATGGAAGGAAGAAATTCTGCTATCAGAGTGGGAAAGCAGGATAAATAAAATATATATGACACAAAACATTCTTTCAGACCTTAGAGAGGAAACAGTGAAAGTGCAAGTCCAAAACACAAGCAAGTAAAAGCAAGCTTTCAGTTTCATGTTAGCACAGAGTGACTGCAAATCAACTAAAGTCTTCTTAAATTTAGTGTTTTAATGAAAAGCAAAATATTGTGATTAAACAACTGAGAACTAAGCTGAAAGATTATATATTTTTAAAGGACTATCCCACATGAATGTATGTACTAATTTATTTAAAGTGAGCACATATATTCTAGAAGATCATTCTGCATTACAGAAGACTTCATATTACATTTATACAGCATCCCAAGAGTCTGGACTTTTTTTTTTCCCAAAGAGATTTCAGAACAGCAAGGCTCCAATCAGAGACCCTGAACGTCCTTCCACCTTATAAATATTATTTATACAGCATTTCCACACTTACAAAGTATAATGAAAACTACTTAGAGGGAATGTTGGTTAAGTGAATAAATCCGTGTTAAATGCATTTTGATGAAGGGCAACTTGCATGCAACAGACAGGAAACAGACACAATTACACAATGCGTTTTAAAATTAAGAAATAAAAAAAGCAAAATGTGATAATTTGTTGAACAAAGAAATTTAACAGGCATTTGCAATGAAGAAAGAAAGACAAGCCCTGCAATCACAAGGGCTTTCTCTTTAAAATATCACTGGCTGAGAATCACAAGGAGTAGCAGTGAGATTTTCAGTGACAGATTTAGGGAGATTAGCAACACAAGCTTCTACTGATGTTACCATTGCACAAATATCAGACAGAAGCCAGGTACACATGTAGTAACAAGCACACATTTAAAAATGCAGGTATATTGTGATTAGTTATTACATGGCAGGGCACCTTAAAATAACAGGTAATCTTTTATAGTTCCCTATTTATAAAGTTCTTTCAAAATCAAATACTACACTTTCAGTAAAACTCTTGTCTCAGTGTGTTCATGAAACCTGCTAAATGACAGTTTGCCAAGCATGCACAAGGAAAGTTTAGACTACCAATACATCAAGAGACCTAAATGAAGCCTAGTTCTGTTCCAAGTTTATAGTTCTACCTCCAGTTTCTTTATTTTTATTTAGCCTGCAGGCTAAATAACACTCCCACAGGCAACTAATCTAGCCGACCAAGGCACTCTCCTTTATGTTCTCTTCCAGTTGTGAGGTCCTACCTGCAGCAGTCCCCACTTTTTCTGGGGGGAATGGTGGGCAAGGGGGTGTCACACTCCACAAAAAGTTGAAGTGATTCACAGATTGGTCAGGGAACATCATGCACAAGCTTAAGCAGTAGAAGCACTGTGCTGGCAGCAGAAGGGAGACTTTCCTTCGTTTCTTCAGCAGTTACTGAGTTCCAGTGTGCTATACTGGGCACAGGACTGAGCACTTTGCTGATTCTTTTTAATTAAAACAATCACCAAGAAGTGACCTTTCACTTTCCCCACCTGGTCAGAAAGGTGGCTTATGAGTTACATTTTCAGTGAGAGAGTCACATTTTAATATTCTTTTAATTTTAAAACTGGAAGACCTACAGAACAACTAGGGATAAAGACGCACCTGAGCTTGGCAGTTCTGAATTCTGTATGTTCTGCTTGTTACTCAGGCACAATAGAAACCACTATTATTTTCTGCGCAACCTCATTATGGCACAGGCATTCTTTAAATACTAGGATTAAGCCAACCTCTGCTGGCCTTGCTATGGGTCAACTTGCATGTCAGTATACTGCAACAGGTACTGGCCCACACTGTCTGTCACAGTTCTTATAATAAACTGGACTCTTCAGTTTAATTGTTTCAGCACGTGCATTAAAAAGAAACCATTTAATGTATATAAGGTACAGCAGTATAAACTTGAAAATTAGCTGATAATATACATTCTTGTATTCTGTACTTTATGATACTGAAAAATACTTAAAAAGATATAGGAGTTCGTTTCATCTTATGTAGAGCTTCCATTTTAACAGAAGGTGGCATGGCTCAAAATGAGAAACTATACATAAACTCTTGCCTTTACAACACTATAGATCACTTGCTCTAATATGTTAGGCTTCTAAACAATTGCCAAAAGACAATAGGAAAATTATTTGTTAGTGAACAGATGTTCACATGAAAAAAGTATCAAAAGAACAATTGTTTGTTTCCTAATCTCTCTTCAGATTTTATGAACAAGATGAAAAAGGTAATGTTTCTCACCTGCTAAAAGTGATCTTTTTTCTAGAAAGAATACCGGCAATTTAATTTCACAAAGTTCTATGTAAAACAGTCTCAGACTTCTGTTGATTCTGTCAAATGCTCTGAAATCTGAAAAGGTGGCTGGGACCCTCTGCTGCTACCAGACAGGTATCACATTTTCCTCTCCTTTTGACTACAACGTGTGTTCTAAGTACAGCCTGCTTGCATTTCGTAAAAACCATTCTCATTCAGTATCTGCATTTGATTCACTTTTTAGCCAAACTTATTTCAGTTTCAGCAGCTATTATTTCATTAAACCACGTAATCATTCTGGCATTCCTGATCTCCTGAGCACAGAGACCAGCAAGGAAAAAAAAAAAAGAAGGAAAAGAGACCCGCTTAAGACCCTCTAACAATAAGTACTGTATTTCCTGTGTATAGAATAATTAGATAAGGATCAATAGGGTTTTCCTGAGTTTCTAGTTTTGTGTACTGATAAATTATGATAGAGCAGGTAAAGGTATCAATGTGTTTCATGCATAGCCTAAATAAAAAGGCAGTAAACAGGATTAGGTAAAACACACTTGTTTCAAACTCTGAATTAATCAGAACATTGAAAGCTTCTTTCTCTCCCCCTGCATCCCAAAATAAAAGCGTGAGTGAGAAGGGATTTCATTACATTCTTAGAGCTGTGAGGAGCAGAGTCAAAGGCAGGCAGTGTGGTTGAGCATGCAGGCTGTACACACTCCCAAGTACGTCACGCTGACAACACACGCTGGCGGAGCGATCTGCCTTCCCCGGCCTCCAACGCACTGTCGCTAGGCCTAAATCAGGTGGGCTCTGTGTGCAATGTTGCTGCAGATGAGCAGGAGGCCACCCCTTCTCCCCTCTTCCCTGAGATTTAACTACCAGATTGTTGCAGCATCAGCCTTCTTCTCTCTGCTTCCTTCAGCTGTAATGACTGTATTTAAAAAGACGACAGCATCACAATTTACTGTGCAAGATTCCGCCCTAATTTTTTTCTTTCTTTACTACACCAGCTACCCTGCAGCTTCTGAGCCATTGTCAGCTGTTGTTTTTTGTTCCTTGAATGCAACAGGACTGGGTCTGCCAGGCTGCATCACTGTTTTCACAGCATACCTCTAAGAGGAAGAAAATCCCTTCCCTGCTTCCTGCCGAGCACTGTAAATATTCAGATTTTTCCTTTCTCCCAACAGATACACAAGTTCAACACTCGAATATTCACACATTTCTCTCTTTCAACATCAGTTCCTTATTTCCCTGCTTATTTTCATACAAAACTATTTAATAAAAGTGCAATTAAGCTGTGGCCCAAGTGCCTCAGAAGTTCTTTATAGAAGAACTTGATTCTTCTGCCAGGGTAGTCCTATTATGACAACTACTTTGAGCCATTTACTTTACCTAATGCAGCATTTTACTGCTCTTAGGATTTCTAATCTACTCTATATCCTTGCAACGCTCAGGTTCAGGACAAAGAGTTTTGTCTCTGTAAGTCATGAACTTTCTCATTCAGGCATGATGGAATAATGGTGAGATAAAATCCACATTTTCTCATAACTTTACCCTGGATGACACTTGGGTGAACTGTTTGATGCAACAGAGCCTCATGGGACTGACACAAAACTACTGGGGAAAAACAACACCATCAACTAAGGTATAGATGAACTCCCAAAATTCATCTTCACCAAGCCAAACAAAAAGAGGTAACCTTCTGCAGGTCAAACATGTATCAGAATACTGCATTAAATAAATAAACACACACAAAAAAACCTTTAAAAACCACTACAACTTACAGGTAAGTATAGAAATGCAAACTTTACCTGAACACTGGAGGCAAAAACTGAATGTATTTTTTTCTTTCAAAAATCTACTTCCACATTCAAAAACATATCGAAATGAAACCCAAAAAAACCAACAGTTTGTTTCTTCCAGGGAACAGCTCACATCAATTAAAAAACAAAAAGCCTTTTCTAGACAATCCAGGGTATGTACAACTTTTTAAAAATATATATATAATTATTTAAACAGTGATTTAGCTAGCTCCTTGCAATGGAAACCCTGACAACACTTGATACATAAAACATTTATGACAGAGTCCTAAAGAACTACTAGACAACAACTTACACAAAAAAGATGGACAAGTGTGAACAAGTTTAAATATACACCTTGGAAAGACCTGTTTTCTATTCCCCATTACAGATTTGTTTTCTAATTTTAGCAGCTGCTTCCTCCTCTCTATTCTGCACAATATACCTCAACTAAATTACAAGTTTTGTTTCAGTCCCTTGTTTTTCAAAAAACACCTGCCCTAGAAGGAAGGAAAAGAAGGATGATACCACTCTCCACACCCTTTTCAGGCCCCTCTGCTGCAAAAAAATTACATGCTTGTACCAGACAGACAGTATTTAAGTTCCCAAAAGCAAACATTAGCATTTTAAAGAATTCTAAAACTAGAGATATTTAATGTCCTAGAAGTCACTCCTAGTGAGTAATAGTCCCTCTTGTCATTTTAACCTGTGCTAAACGGCATATTTTCAAATCATCTATTGAAGAAACAGTAAGAATTTCAATTATTTCAGCCCTTTCTATTTTCTCAAGTTGTATTACCGAGCACATAATATCTGGCGTAAGTTCTGTGGGGGAAGAGGCTTGTACATCATCCTTTCATACACACTACAGGCTCCAGACCTGGAAGAGGGCAGAATGGTTAGAAAAATTTTTTTTTTCTGAAGAGAACAGGAATGGTTGTTTAGTGAACAGACCAAAGGACCCTGGGATCTGGGATCAGCAGTAGCATGTGTTGCCAATTTCTGAACTCGTTCATTTGACTTGCCTCTGTCAAGTCACTTTCAGAGTTTCATCTTCCAAATACAAAATAATGATATCTGATTTATAACAATGCAAGTATTCACTTCTTGACTTTGTATGCTTTCAGAAGTGCCTGTTCACTAGCACACAAAACAATGCTTTGGCCAGTTAGAGACCGACAACCAAAGCAAGCTTCAGCTGCTTAACTTCATGAGCTACAAAACCAAAACACATTATTCAGCCTTCTCATTCATGAACATCAAAAACTGTCAGTCTTACTTTTTAAAAATCTGCATCAAAGTTCTTACTCAAGCATTCAAGGTAACAGTACTTTTTATGAATTAAACTTTTTGTGGTTATTAAGTTCCCGCTGCAGTCACACAGTACACTAGAGACTGTTCAAATTCCACAACAGCTTAATACTAACCTACTAAAAAAATATTTTTTCCACAACTTGCAAAGCATCACAAGCACGCACCCACACAACAGTACAAAGTGCTAAGAGCTTCTGAATACAATAATGTAAAATTGTAATTCAAATTACTGAAGGCAATTACAAATAGCAAGAAGTTGAAGGAGGATTGATTCCCCCAACAATAACCTAAACCACCCAGATATCTGAAAATTTGTATAATCCATGCACACTGAGCAAAGCTGAAGCAAAGGATGCAATTCCTTCTAGTGGGTAAATCAGCACTACCATATGTTGCCAAGTTCTGAACTAGTTAATTTAAATATCCTCTGTCAAGTTACAGTCTGGATGTCACATCTGCATGTTCCTGCATGACACATTACTCTCCTTGTCCTCCAGGCTAGGAGTCTTCTGGACAGAAGTGTCTGTTGTAGCCCTTCTTCCTACCCCCTAGATATAGGAATGAACACTCACACACTACTGTGTGAGTTTAATTATATAACACCCAATCAATACTTAGAGCAGCAAAGGAAAGGTAAATTCATATATATAGAAGCATAATATTCAAAAGAAGCATTACTTTCTAGCAGTATTTCTTCTCTGAGAAGTGTCTGTTCCCACTCTCCTAAAAGTTCAACTAGTTAATACAAACTTCCCCCATGACCAAATTAAGATATTCTAGTTAGACAAGGAGTAAACCTATGAAAGTTAACACCTGCCATTTGCCTGACAGTTAAATTGCCTTAAAACTCCTCATTGATATCAATGCTAGGTGAGTGAGAAGTTTTGAGTTTCAAACCAGAGTATCAAATAGAAAAAATTAAAATTTTACCAAGATAACAAAATGAGATTCTTGGTATCTATTAAAAAATTAAACTCACAGCTGGTCATAGTGAAAACATCACAGACTTGGTTAAAAAGACAAGATAAGGACTTCCACAAAGTGGAAGAGAAAAGAACTGAAGAAAAGAGGCTGGGATGAGGCAGGATGCAGGAAAAAATTAAAGAGGCAGGAATGAATTATATCACCCTTTGAAGGTGACATAATTCATGATACCAAGATTACAAAGAACTGGCCATTTAAACAAAAACCCCAAACATAGAAAACAAAACCACACACGCACAAAGAAAAAAAAAAACCCAACACAAAACCCCACATCTCTAAGGAACACTCTCTGCCAAGTATTCATATAAAAGATTGCAATCTTAATGAAATGAAGCTTTTGGACATCCAACTTCAAAGCAAATGAAAAGGGATGCTGGAAGACCTACATCTCAAATACCAAAAGGTTCATACACCATATTGCAACAAAAACAAATGGAAGCAAACCCATTTGTATGCCTCACACCATCTTAGAGTAAAATCCATGAGAGGACCTACGCAAAAGTCATAAAGAAAATAAAACAAAACAAACCAAACAAACAAACAAACAAAAAAACCCCCCAAACACTAAACAGTCAAAGAGCAGGGACGTTACCACAACAAGGCTCAGGGTCAAGTCTGTGAACACACTTTTAACTGATCTGGCAAAAAGGAAGGCTGTAGACATTGTGATGCTTTCCATCATTTCAGATAGTTGTAATTAAAGTAAACTTCAGAGAGTTACAGGGTATCTGATAATACCAAATGACTGGTTTTCATTTGTCATTTTGTTGTCCCAGGTTGAGAAGTGCAAAGTAATATACTCTGAGGAAAAAATAATTTAGCTATGAATACACAGCGATGAATTGAAACTAGGCATGACTACTTACAAAAAAGATTTCAAGATTACTGCAAGTAAACAGTTCAACTCTCAGCAGCAAGAAGTCAGAGTAAAATCTCAGAAGGTATTAGAAACAGAACAGAGAAAAAACAAGGAACGTTCTGTTGTGATGCACGTTGCACACAATTCTGGCTGCTCCACCTCAAAAAGGGGAGAACTAGAAATGGTGCAGAGGGGAATGACAACAAGAGAACATGTTTAAAACAAATGAAACTGTGTTTTTTCTTGCATCAAACTATCACATACACAGAAAATGCAGGTAAACTGCACAGAACTTGCTGCTGTGAAACACTATATAAGCCACAGATATTTATAAACGAGTTCCAAAAGGCAGCAAATTCACCTATAAATAGTTTGATGTTGCCATTCACAGTGCAATAGCCCAAATGTAGCTTCCATCTCAGACAGCAGCTAAACAACTGTCTGTCAGAAATCTACTGTTAATATTTCAGCGGCTGACAGAATGCACCTATTTCCTACACTGTTCAGTCAGCTGCTGCTGCTAGACACTGATAAAGGTAAGATGCTGGATTAGATGGACATTTGGTCCAGCAGGGTATGTTAGTTCTTATGTTTAATCACACTGAGCAGCGATGCTGGTGTATGTCTTGGTTTGTTTTGGAGGTCAGTTTTCTGGTAAATAAACCAGGCTATAATTCAAGCATGTAATGTTAAAAGCAAAAATTGTAACTTCTGAAGCAGAAATCAAACTGGTTTATGCTAACACTGCAATAAAGCCATGAGCAAGTATTCAAGGCTATGGAGTTTTTTTTGTTTTTACATAACCCACCAGACAGCTGAAAAATTCTCCTCCAAGCCCCTCACCAGTCAGGGTGTCAACCCAAGGAGACTCAGGCAGTCTCTCCTAACTGAGAAAGACTCAAAGTTGGAAAGCACCACTAAACATAAGCCGTGGATGCTTGCTGCAAAAACTGCCAAGACCCATTTAAGACTAGCAACAATTTGGCATCCTTCCAGCTGACCAGAGGAAAGACCTCCTGAACCAATGGATTCAAAGGGAACACGTAGATGAATGTCTGACTCTTCTCCAAGAAAACTGAACTTGTTTCACGTCCTGCCTGACCCTGGAAGAGTGCAGGATGCTCTCTTTTAATCAAGAAGTCTAGGTGAAAAAGTACTACTGTCACAGAAAATGCATAAGCTCAAGCTGAGACCCAGGACAAACATTGAACAGAATTCTGCTAGAAGTACTGCTAATCCTGCTAGAAAGCACTGCCTAAACAATTTGGTGAATGTCTGCCTTCTCATCACTGTCAGCTTCCTTCTCTTCTGACAAATGAGCTTTTGAAGATAGCCAAACTGAAAGCCATGCAGGATAAACAAGCAGGTCTCAATCTGTGGGAAGCAGAGAAGTTTCATTTTCTAGAGCCCACAATTACAACAGGTCTGGAAAACAAAGCAACTGTCCAGTATATAACACCTTCCAGTATTGCTGTAGGCAGTAAGATGAAGATGAACATACCCAATAAGCTTATCATCCTCACCAGGAACAAGCAAGTATTAAGGATAAAAAGATGTAAAAAAACCAGAAGCAGCTTTATGAGCAGTTTTATGAACTCAGAGATATTGCCTCAATGAGATTATTGCTCATCTACACTGTTGAGAAAGCTGACCACGATCCAGTTTGTATGAGAAAGATCCAGTTTACATGAGAAATCTCTTAAGTTACACAAAAAGACAAGAAAATAAGAATTTCAGGCTATGCTATTTTTTCCCCTTCATTTCACATAGGGGCTATTATAATTTTGTTACTTAAATAACATTCTCCTTACAGAATCACATAGGTTAGTTTGGGGTTCTTTCATTTTGTTTTGCAGGGGGGTTATCATCTAGACCAGAAATAGCATTGAAATTGGTCCTGCTGAAAGAAAACAGCAACACAATGCCCTTGTCATCCTAGAGATCATTTGTGCAAACTACACCAGCAACAAATAGCACTACAAACTAACAATTCAAAGAAATTGGGACTCTTATTTGTAGTTGGGAACTTTTGATTTACTAGATGTTTTCTCACTCCGTGCTGACATAGTTTCAGGTTGAATTTGTTGGTATCCCTGAAAGAAACACAAGAAGGTATAATCATGTGTGTGTAGTGAGTTTATTCATGCTTCAGTACTTCTATTGATCACCCATGGGGCAAAATTTCTCTCTTCTCCATCCCACCAGTAAACACATCACACATGCATAATTTGTCTTCCTGATACGTAACTTGAAAAGTTTTCTTCTCAAGCGCTCCATGTCTCATTGAGAGCAAATTCTAGTGTAGATAAAAGTATAGAAGATCTCCAAACAGATCCTCTCAAATCTCATTCACATCTTTTGCTCCCAATAAAAAACAAGTGCTTATCCTCTTGCTCTCTTCTCAAGTTCAAGGTGAGTTTCTGTTCTTCCCCCATATCTGCCAATACTTCTTCAACCATTACACAGGAAAACTCAGTTGATTCCCACATATTCCAAAATACAGGCATTTTGATTCTTCTTCCTCCCTTCTCACACCTTATGTCGCATGGAGATGGAGGAACAACTGGACAACTGTACTGATATCTCCAGATTTATGCCCATTTGCCTGCAATTCCAAGCCATGGGTCTTAGTGATGATGAAGGCTGATCTTTCCACTGCAATACAGTTCTCATGAAGCTGTGTACTTCACATTTCCACGACACTTCCACACAAAGCAGAACTGCTTTCTTTTGCAATACAGAGAACAAGAATTGAAAGTTTTCTCTCTGAAGAGTGCAGTGCCAGCCAACAATGTCTCTGTGGATCTCAGGCCTTTAATGCCAAGGCAATATACCCTGCCCTGAGATTTCTTTTACAAACATTTCATTAAGCACTGCTGATGTATGCGGGACTAATTGCACATGAACAGGAGAAGCATGCCAATCACTGAATTGTTAACACAAGAAGATACTCTCTGAAATTTCATTATACCCATCTATAAATCATGACATGACGAAAACAAGAATTCTACTTCACAGAAGTCACATTGCAGAGTATGAGAGGCAGTGGTTACTTAAGCTGCCTTGTGTTTGGCCTTGAAGCTGTCTCCACAGTTACAGAGTTGAGATGTCACAACACAGAAATACTTCAGTAAAGACACTGTACTAACTCAGCTTACTGATGAAAGACAACTCCACGCTTATGCAGAACCAGTCTCAAAACATGAACAACTCTAACAAAACATTAGAGGGGCATATCCCAAAGTTTCTGTGTTCCACAAAAACTCTAAGACACCAGCAGAAACCACCAGCAGTGCAACTAAAGGCTGTAGCTGGAGATACTCCAGAACAAGAGACATGCACTTAACAGATCATGATTCAACATCCCACCAGAGCCCAAGTGCTTAACAATATGGGTAGTCACAGACACAGAGTTCTAAGCATAAGACTCACAGTTTTAAGTGAGCTATTTACAGTAAACAGTGAGGTATATCACAAAAAAGGAGCCATACTTTTCATGTTTGCATTGGAATATACTGTCCTTATTACACAGCACTAAGAGTTAGTGGAAGCAACACGGGACCCAGTCAGCTGGGACAGATGCAGAAACTCGAGCATTGCCAACTCTGCTGATTTTTCACTTGGAAAAGGCATTTCTCCAAATTAACCGAACAAGATATCTGTCCCTGAACAGTGCTCACTTGGGAGGACTGAGGAATTCTGCTCACATAAGCTGTACACAAAATAATTTTAACAAGCAGCTAAGACTTCAGCACTGACGACACTCGTTACTCAGTGTTACTTTTGCTGTGCACTGAACCATTCCACCCAACCAGATCTGTAAAATCCTTTGTACCAGACTCAAAATGTGACACAGGAACAGTGATGGCATGCAGCAAAGTTACTGGAACCTCATTCACATGCAGGACATAGACAAAGTATATTCAGGAGAAGTTTTAGAAACAATCATGCCTACATGATAACGTGCAGTTTCTTGTATTAATTGTACTACACTGCAACAGAGCTAGAAAGGTAGACAAATAAAAATTTAAACAGCAACAACCACCATCACCATCTTTCTTCTCTTTTTTTCACGTTCTGCAGAACTTAACTTAGGACTGTTTCTTTGCACCAGTGCTCACCCATACAACTCAGATTTTACTGGATTTCAAATTCACATTTATTAATCATTATCTCCCCCATGTATCAGAACATCTCCCATTCCCATTCAACCCTTCACTTTTCCTTCGACCCAAGACAACCTAAAAAATATACCCAACACTTTAAAATGAAAAAAAAGTACCCTATTTATTTTGTACAATCAGTTTTACAAGAATCTCACTTCCTCTGGGACAACACTACCTATTTGTACACCACCCATACTTAATCAGTATATCGGTTTTAGGCTCACTTTTGTGTACAACATAGCAACATTAAGGATATGAATTAAGCAGGCAGTTTTCTGGATTAAACACACTCCATTCCTAGTTTAAGGTCTTCAATAAAATTACTGCAATGCAGAATAAATAAATTTCTCTCTCTACCTCAGTTTCTAATCCAAACATGGGAATAATGCTACTTACCAGACTGACCTGTTATCTTTTAAGTAGAGCAGATTCTCGAATAATAACAAGCACACCTATACTCCAGTGAATAAACTATGCTGATTCACAACAGCAGATTGCCTGGGCCAAATTCCATGTTGTATTAACAAGTCAACAGGAAGCACTCCAAAATTACTACACTGATGTGCTCTGATCTTCCTTCCCCTACCTACCAGTCAGCTGGCACTTTCACTGATCCCTGTACACAAGTATCAATCTCAAATTCTGTCTTTCCTTCCCCTTTTATTACATTCTCCCTCCTTAACCCCTAAAAGACTTCTTTTCTCTTCTTTCTTCTCCTCAGAAGTACACAAATGGGAACTGTAGCATCTGGAGAATGGTATTTGTAGCTGGGGTAGTCACACTCAGTGTGAGAGTACTGATGGTAGTCACTAATCTGAAAGGAAGAATTCAAGTAACCATACACTTGATAATTCCTTTCTTCACAAAACCATGATTATTCAGTACAAGTAAAAAGATTTACACACTAGGTTACAAACATAACAGTGAATTGCTGGGCCAGTCTAACATGGAATCACATAAGCATACAATCAGCATTTAATGGAAGACAAGTGCAAGACTGCTGTACAATGGAAGTAGACTTCAGCTACAAGAAAAACAAAGCATCCAAAACAGTTTTACTCACACTGATTGCCACAGATTTTTAACTGATTGTTTACTTTAACCTACAATTTATTCTTCCAACTTTATCTAATTTTAGTGGCTATTATAAACAATTGAAAGGCATATAATTTTCAACCTTCACAATGCTGACAGGGAGTGAAAGGGTATCATGGAGCATGGTATGATTGCACTTTCTAAACAAAAGGATTGGCAGCTTTAAGAAGGCTGTTGTGGCAGCCAATTATTTTTATTCTCAAGAGGCCAGGGTGCTTCACCCAGAGGAGAAGGCAGTAACATGCTGCTGAGGAACACTCCTTCACATCTCCTCACACCAACATCACCACAATCTTCTCCTGCTCTCCTGGGATCCACTGATTCCGTGTATACAACAGCCTTACTCCAACATTGTCCCAGAAGACGGAGCAAACCACCATGTGGCAAGAAGACTTAGCACAACAGCAGAGACTAAGATGAGACACAACAGTGTGGAGCACTGAACTAGTACTGCATATGCCACAGTCGTATCAAGACCAGCACTCACGTTACTGTGATATCAGTGTAGTGCCCATCATTGTGCAGACTGCTTTGCAAAGTTACTCCTTAAACAAATTCTGTTGTTTAAAAATTAATGCCCAGATTTTTAATGACCCTATTGTTGTACTAGAAAAGATGTTTAAACACATCTCTCTACACAAAGACACATACACACACAAATTTTCATGCACTCCTCTCATTACTTTGTCCATACATATTCCTCTCCTTGCCATTTCAAGGACAGGGGCTTTCTTTCCCTTTTAAAATGTCTTTGAGAAAAATCACAGCTCCTATCAATTTAAACTCTGGTTATTATCCAGTAGAGGCAGGGAGAAGGGAAGCCATGAGGACCAGAAATATACAAGAACATTTATTGTATGATTTTAAGTCCCCTTCTAATACAACTTCTGATCCCCAAAAAACCCATATGAGTCTTACTGCCTACCGGAATACTGAGGAGGTGTCACAGGTGAAGGATTAAAATGCATCCTGCATATGTGGGAATATGGAAAAATTATGTTTAAAAATATGCAGATAGTATTTAACTCCATTCCCCAATTTATGCAAGAGTTTCTGAAGAAATGACAGGAGCTGCTGGTATGCCTGAGAGAAAAGTACAGGGATGTCTAATGTATAGTACATTCTACACACAAACAGGGATTTAACAGATACTTGTGCCCTTCCTTAGTTTAAGTTTTCACAAGTCTTAGAGTGAGATGATCTATATACATGATGGTGAAACCACCCAATATATTAACAATGAATTTAATATAAGAGAAAACCAGCATTTTTAAACAAAAACAAGCATGGGCACAGAAGTGTAGATTAAGTTAGCAAAAGGAAGCCAGAAAGCAGGTCCCAAATTGTGAGGAATCATACAATCCTACTTCAGGAAGGAGCAAACCTAAAATCAGTATTTTTGCTCATGCAATTTTGTAGCAATGACAATTGCTACAGTGGAATTAAACCTGAGGTAGGGTATTGGCACTGTCACTGACCTGTGCCCAACTAATGGACTTTGCAGCTGAGAAGATACTGTTACCACAGCAGAGCACTGACCCAGCACTTGCATCCAACAGGCCGACACCACCAGGTCTGACTGACTGCAAAGACAGCAGCTCATCACCACAAGATAAAACATTTGATTATACTAAACACTACGCGAGTTCTTCATCAACAGTGAGGCATGCAAAGGTAATTCCTGCAAGAAGTTAGGCAGAAGAAGATGTAAGTCTTATGGCAAGAAGAAACTGTCACACAGGGATGAGAATTATGGGAAGGGAGATTTTCATGTTTATTTTAGAGGCTGATATTCAAAAGAAAAGTAGAGCAGGTGAAATATGCCAAATAGCAGGTGGAAAATGGAAACTAAGTCTCTGATTCTGAAACAAATTTCATAGTGACAAATCCACTGATTTCAGCACGATTCTCTAAGACCACAAAATAAGAGGTGTGATGTGGTGGGATTCCTCCTTGGGACCAGAACTGCAGTTAACCCAAGGGCAGGTATCTGGCAGTCAGAAATAGCACAAACCTTGCTAGTGCTTCCCAGTTTATTTCTGACCAGAATGTACTCTCTGAAAGGGTAAAAAGGGAAGCTCAGGTAGCCACATCCTTTCCATTTGGGGTCACTGACAAAAGCATCCTTAATACAGCAAATTCACGCTACACACAACAATAGATTTACATGACAAAGACGCTTAGCAGAGACAACTATTGCAAGCTAAGCAGCAGGAAAATGGTATCTGGAGCTCCAGTTAGATGCAAATTACCAAAAAGTTTCTTTATTAGTAATATAAGCCATGTAGACCTTGTACAGAGTTATGAAAAAGGTTTGGGTGGGGGTCGGATTTTTATTGCGCTTTTAACTGTTTGGGCTTTTCTTTCCTTCTTTTTTTTTTTTTTTTTAGGTCCA